>JAIPRK010001202.1:0-86331 GCA_025469195.1 Chaitophorus viminalis
TAACAAGGTTTGCAATAGAACAACCACGAAGACTTCAGTTTTTATTTAATAACGAATAAATTTTGTTTTACATTTTATAGATTACAAGGAATAAACTTTTTTTAATGTGTTTTTTAGTGTTTGATTTCATTTTGCCCTCCCTTATAAATTTCCTGCGGGCGCCCATGACTACTTATACTATAGGAATTGGACAACGAACGAACGACATCGAATGGAATTAATTTATACAGTATTATAATAAGGGACGTCGCCCGTTATCGCACAAACGCATAAAATACGCATGGGACAAAACCGCACACAGATTTTAAAATACTAGATATCCCATTGCCGCACACGTTTATTTTGGACCATTATCGTCACTTATCGACAATTATCTATAACGACGTTATTAAGCTTTATCTGTAAAAGATTATATTCGCAGTATACAAATTTGTAGTGCGTTTTTTAGCGTCTTTCGATCTTTGAATCATTTCACGTGACATTTCAAATAAAATCAATAAAATATGTTTAAACTTTTTACTAATAACCGTGGTAATAGTTCTATTCATTTCGACAACTATAACTTTCGTTATTTTAGAACTAATAAAAGTTCAGGTGATATTGTTTGGCGGTGTGTGCAAAAAACATGTAATGTAACTATTATCACCAACAATGAAAAAACGGTATTAATTCGCAGTAATATTAAAGATCACCAACACGACGAGGACAATGATGAACAAAAAAAAGAACTAAAAAAAATTCGTACAGCTATTAAACGTAAAGCTATTGAAAATGTATATGAAAAGGCATTAAAAATAATTCGTAAAGAATTATCAAGTATTGAAGACTCTCAGGTATGTTCATCTAATATAAATGCTCTTCGAAAGTCTATGTATCGAGAACGACGCAAAACTTTACCTACCGCTCCATCATCTATAACCGATGCTATTCAAAAAGTTAAAATTGCTTGTATTGAGAATAAATCTAAAGAAAATTTTGTACACGTATTTGAAGAGGATGAAATAATAATTGTAACTTGCAAAACAAATTTATTATTTCTCAATGACAATACGGAAACTCTTTTAGCCGACGGTACATTCACATATTGCCCAATTTTTTTTCAGCAATATACAATACATGGTTTAACAAGAGGCCACTACGTTCCGTGTTCGAAATAGTTTATATCATAGAATATTCGAGAACGACTTGAATATTCTCGGGGTAGTACGCGGGCACCGCCGCTCCACGACCGAGCGCGCGGCGGCACGTATTTTCTAGGAAAAACCGGTTTGAGGGCGGCTCAGCCGAATGGTTTCTAGAATTTTCGCGCTACCGTGCGCTACGGATATAAAAGGCCGGCATGCGCCGTACTCCACACAGTTGTTGTTGTTTAACAGTTGTTTATTACAATTCAACAGTTTATTGTTACAACTCTTTCGGCCGTACGTTCGATTATTTATTTTGTGTGATCACCGGTATCACTTAATTCATTTATTAACAGCGTATGTTGCGTTTGTACCGGCACCGGGCCGAATTCTGTTATTTCGCGAATGGTCGCATTTCTACCGGCATCGGGCCGAATATTGTTATTATTAGTGTATCTTTTATGTTTTTTAAATACAATCCACTATTTTACTTTTATTAAAGTGTGTTGATTCAGTGTTTACCGACATCAGATTATTACCTGACCAGTCTCTTACGGTGTTCTATACACCCGCAAATTTTAAACGCGGATATAGTCGCCATCATTCCATTAGTATTTTGTTTTTTACCATCTAAAACATTAAAACGTTATATTCGTATGTGGACAAATTTAAAAAACCTATGTTTACAATTAACAATTACAAATTTAAATCCACAATTATTACTTCTTAATTTTGAAGTCGGAGCTCATACTGCAGCGAGTAATGTGTTTAAAAATATCAAAATTAAAGCATACCGGTTTCATTTATGTCAAGCATGGTACCGAAAAATAAATTCTATTCCAATACTGCATATAGAGTACAAAGATAAAAATTCAGATTGGAAAGTAGCTTAAAATGTTTTTCGGATTACCGTTTTACCAGAAAATTTTGTTTCCGATGCTTTTAATGACATTTTATCTGAAGCTCCATAACATAAAAAGTGCACGGAGTTTGCTAATTATGTACTTGAAAATTATATTGACACTGAACAATTTCCTCCTTCAATGTGGGCTGAAGAACCTAATGGTACAAAAAGAATGACTAACGGTGCTGAATCATACCACAGTCAACTTCGGTTTGAATTTTATATGCCACATCCATCTGTTTTCCAAGTTGTTAGTTTGAAAACTATTAATTATTAAAATATAGTAATGATTAGTAATTATTTTATATTTTTAGATTGATGTTTTAATAGACCAACAAGTGATTAATGAAGCGAAAATGCGAAAAATTAAGAAGGGAACTGAAGCAATACAGCGGAAATGTGATCAGGAACGAGAAGCCCAATTTGGTATATCAGTACTCGCTTTTATTAACAAATAAACTGACTGTAATGGAATATATAGAAAAACCGGGTTTACATTTTAAACCAATATAGGTATCTACAATAACATTTATGTTTAAATTATTACATTTTTATTACTATTTTACTAAATTATTTTTAACTATTTAAATTTTTATATTTAATAAATTTATGCGGCATCGTACCATTTGTTGTATGCGAAATTAGGCTATACCTTTTTATAAATCTGTGCGGTATCGTACTATTTTTGTGTGCGGTATTGGGTCATGTTTGTGCGGTAATGGAAAGCGCCGATAATAAGATGTAGGTATGTGCGCCATCATTATTATTGCATTAACTGAAGACAGTATTTAACGGTCCTATGTTTTATGCACTTAACCGATTGTCTATAATATTTTCCATTAACCGTCTATTTACTGTAATAATAAAAATGCATTTCAATAATAATAATAATAACAATAATAATACAGTTAGTCTAGGTATACCTATTGCATATAAATAACGATTTGATGTGATTTATTTCTAGAATGATTTAAATGCTGGGCCTGATATGCAGATTGAATGCAGACCACAATCTTCTCCGTTCCCGGAATGGTTCGCTATTGATTAGGCTTAATGCACTGTGCCACAATACATGTACGGCCACCGCGCCGTTTAATTTATTGACACAAGCCCATGCCGTATACAATCATAATGGTATTGGTTGATACGCGCGTTTTCTCGATATATAGTGCTGAATATATTAATGCATGTACTTAAAGCCGCACGCACGCTCGCCAAATTTGTCCACGTTTATTTGTTATTACAATGAGATGTATATAATATTGTTATGATATATACAGTTTTAATATCGCCGAAAAAGGGAAAAAACTGTACAACATACGGCTTTTTATAATATGATATTATTATACCTATAAAACGGTAATATTGATGGTAATAACAATATTGCATATTGTCTGGACGATTTTCGCAAACATTATTCGGTAATACAGAACGTAAAACGGTTGCGCATAACTTAGTAGGTATACAGTGCGGATAGTATGCAGTCGTTCAAAATTCCAACGGTGGCAGCAACGGTTCAGGTATACATTCTGAATCGACATTGTTCGAACGCAATATTGGACAATGAACCCGGACCGCGAACGGCCGGCGCAGGCATTTTCAGCGTAGACGACGATAAAAAGATTATAATATGAACAAACCACGGGTAATAAACTCTGTTTAAACAAACCGGCAAACCACTGTGCAGTTTTTAACACGAGCTTCAAAACATTCGTAGATACCGTCAATCGTATAACATTTAAGTGCTGTATAATGTACCTACAACTGTTTTATTATTGCTAGTTTTAAACGAAAAAAATTAAAATAAAATAAAATGTATTTAGGTATAAATAAATTAGAAAAAGAAAAAATAATTGTAATTATTACACTTTTAATTTAAATTTTTCTTTGAAAATACGAAAAAAAAAATTGAGCGGTGGTTCTACAAAATTCCTTGGTTTCGATTTTGGATTCCATATAAATTTGATATCAAAATTAAAAATAATTTAATATGAATAATGTTGTAAAGAAGTATTCAATTTAATTTTTAAAACTAACAATATAATGATTTAATCCATTCAATAAATAATATTAAATAACTTTTATCAATTATCATTCATTCATTTGTAACGATGATCGTTTATTGACATGGTGTCATTACTAGTAATATAATACAACTAATATTTTAAGTGAAACCATGAAATGAACTCGGCCAACTTGCGCCGCATACTGATGACAAACTGTTTTGTAACTGCTTTATGATATAGGTACGGTCGCATAAAAATATAATAGTGTTTAACCATCAAATACAAAAACCACTATAACATAAACAACAGAAAATTCTTGGCTTTTTAAAGGAACATGTTTTGAGGTCCATTTAGTGAAAATTTGGGAAGAGGTATTTAATGACAAAGCTCTAAGAACGGTCTTTAACAGTTAGGTGAACTTACGTCTTACATACAAAGTTGCGTTTAATAAATAATAACTAAAAATTAAAATACATGATTGTTTAATTTATAATTTATACATATTTACATATTTATTTATATAGGTACATTTTATATATTTTTTTACGAATAATCATTTACAAATTATTGTTGTATTTTACTATAGTACATTTATTTGATTTGCTACACCAATAATATTTAGCAAACATTACTATCATAAATTTTCAATATCATTGCCCGAATTCTTATACGACATAATTTACGGGGCGAAAACCGTTTTCAGTTTTCATATTATAGGCTATAATGTAGAAACAATTATTTAATTACAAAAAAACAAATAATAAAATAAAAGATTAAAATATTAATTTTGGATCGCGTTTAGTGCATATAGAATATAGATAATAAAAATGTAAAATTACTTTTATTATCCACGGTACATGACGTTTCTAATCAATGTGTATCAGCGTCACCGGCTGCAGCCGTTAAATTTAAACGGTTGAAAGTAGTATTCTCATACAAATAATAATATGATTATGAGTATTCTATGTCCAATGATCATCGCGTAATTACTGTTCGTCTGTATGCGTCATCGTTGAGATTTGTTACAGTTCATTTTACAAATACCCAAGCAGTAGAAGGAAAATTTGTTCATTCTGGTTTCAACGCCCATAATAATGTGCCGGAGTATGTGTTGCTAATGCAGTTATTGTAATAATATAGTGTCGCATATAATTTGTAATAAATATTATTATTACTATTATTTTATTTTTTATAACACATAATCAAATCATCTTAAATAATTTATATTTCATATAAGTAGAGAATTATATATTTGTTTAGGGTTGACATTATTATATTAGATATCTAGGCTGGTCGGCAACTTCGGCAGGCCAGTCTCTGCATCGACAAATGGGTGAGTTTTTAAATACATTATTGTTACTTATAAGTTTTATGAAATAAAATAAATACCATTAGGATTTAGGTTCAAAAGCAAAGTGCATATTTTTTCAGTCAATTTTTGACAATAACTTTCAAATAGGTACGTAATGTGTTTCATGGTAACAACGAATTCAAGTGGAAAACATTAATTTTGCATTGTCCAACATTTTTTTTTTTTACGAAATATTTAAAATATTAATTAGAATTTTACCGTGGATTTTGTTAGTATTAAATTATAAATTCATATCTGTACCTAATAAAGCTAAATAATTTAAATAATTATTAATTTAACAAATTTAATTGGTTTATAATAATATAAACTAAATCTAATTGCATTTTTCGCTATTTTTAAACAAATTTACCAATGTTTTTTAAGGCATTTAAATGCGAGACATACATCATAATTATCTAGTTAGTGAACTATCATTACATACTAAAAAAAATCTTTTTTTTCTAGGTTCACCGATTAAGCGAAATATTTAATATCAATTTTAAATTTACGTGTTAATTCAATTTAATAAGTTTCCTTCATTTCTAAAATATTTTTTAATAATAATAATATAAATGCAATTCAATACACTTTAAACAATATAATACACCTAATATTTTGACTAAGTAAAATGGCAAGCAGGGCTGACTTACGAGCGATGCTGATGAAAAACTGTTTTGTAAGCGCCACATGACAAAGGTACGGACAGATAATGATATAATAGTGTTGTTTGACTATAGAACTAATTTATTTGTTCTTATTAATGTTTGATCATCAAATGCGGATTGACCAAAGAGTATAGCGGGCCACCACCATATACTAAAGAAGAGTCTTGGCTTTTCAAAGGACCATATTTTGAGGTCTACAGAATGGAAGACTGGGAAGAAGTAATTAACGACGAAACTCTGAAAACGGTCATCAACAGGCAGGTGAGCTTACATACTTAGTTGCGTTTAATAGATAGTACTTACAAATTTAAATACATGGTTGTAAATAGTCTATACACAGGATTAGGTTAAGTTAAGGAAAATATGTCAAGTATCAACAGAGCAAAGTATCTTGTATATTTTTGCCCATGGGTGGTACAAAACTGGGTTTTCGGACATTTCGGTGATACCATTTCAACGACGCCTTTATAGCGATATCGTTTCGGCGATAAGCAATTTTGGTCACATACCATTATAATTTAAGTCATTTCGGCAATATCAACTATTATTGTATGCTATGAACATTTAAATTAACAGACATATGTATTGTAGTAAAAATATTATTAATACAATCAAAAATTATAAAAACTTATAAAATAATAAATTTGTAATAAAAATGATATGAATACAATTTAAAATATTATCAAAAGAGAAAATATTACTAAAATTAAATTTAAAAAAATAAAAATAGTTTTACATAATATTCATTGTACATACATTCCTCGTAAGAATACAATATTACCACTTCGATTTTCATAATTATTTATTATTTTTCGTTTATCTGTGTCTTTATATTTTTTTAATTTTCTCAGAGGATTATTTCCAACGACTAAATTTTTTATCGCCAAAATGGCATTGCTGAAAATAATGGCGTCGCCCAAAATATGGCATCGCCGAAACCGTCCCATTCCCATAAAAATGTGTGTCAAAGAAATTATATTTTATAAAAACCTTTCAATTTTATTCATCACAAGACACGAATACAATATGTACAATATGATAGTTGTTCGTATAGTGTCAGTAATGTGGTATAACTTTAGAACATTAATTACAATTTTAGATATCGCAAGTAACAAAAAGAATGTTCATAGGCCACGTGTTTGACACACATGGGATTGGGATTTATTTTTGAAATACCTACCCATTTTTTTTTGGTCTTAATGAACATTTTTCAGATTTTGATTTTTAGGCTCTCAAAATTTTAGTTTTTTAAAATTGAATTACTATTCAAGCATTTATGTGGAGATATTTGTAATACTAGGCCAAGCATTTTTTACGGTTGTATAATACAATTAGTTAGTTACCTAGTGCTTCAACTTTATAAGTTTCTTAAAAGTAATTTATTCTTGACATACTTGGTATAGTTTGATATTTATATTGACTTTAACATTTTTCGTTTTTTTCTTAAAGTTTAAGCTATTAGCTTAAACTAAAATCTATTAAAAAAAAATAATTAAAAATATTTTTCTTAAAAAAATTACAAGATTATTAGTCCATAAATAAATTAGTAGAGGACTTGAAAGCTGATATTTTTACCAATATTACTTATCAATGTTCATGTTTATAATAATACAACTGTCTACTGTCTCTTATTTTAAACATACATTTAAATAATAATGTTGGATATTAATTACTAATTTACTTATTTAGTAATCTATGAAGTGTAATGTTGTATTACACATTACAATACTTGATAAAAATCAATATAAAATGATAATAAATAAAAATATTATCCTGAAACATTTTTTAGTCTTCCATATTACTAAATTTTTTAATATTTTAGTGATTTTTTTTTTTATTTATATATAAAGTTTCCCTGACATAGTCATCTAAATTTAAGTATAATGTACATCATTTTTTTTTAGCTATTTATAAAATCGATATTAACCATATTATTAAATACCTAGTAAGTCTTTATTTCAATTTAATAAGAGTAAAAAATTAAAGTAGGCATTAATAAATTATTAATTATAATAAAAGTTCATTAAAATATCGTATCTAATTAAACAGTGATAATAATAATCTTTATAAATGATTTGATTAGTAATACAAATTTATAACTTATGGAAACCAATACACCTTTGGAATTATTTTGATTTTATGGTTATTTAATGAGTCATTTTACTCATAATTCTATGCTTTCATATCTACTCAAATGAAATAAAAAAAATAAAAAAATAAATGGTAATTTATCAGTTTGACTGATAACATTCAATTAAAAAAATATGACTTCGTTGATATAGCTGATGTCTTTAACAGCTACCTATGATTACACAAAAGTCATTAGGTATCTGAAAATCATTGTTATTATGAAAACAAATAAATAAGTGTCTAGCGTAATATAATATGGTATCTCGTATCTATCATGTAGTATCATGTATATTATTATTTAAATCATAGGAGCAGTGTTACGCATTAATGCAAACCGTCGTTAGCCGTACGTGCAATGAACTGCTCATCACACGAGTTGCCTAATGACACTATAAACAAAATTAGTATAGGTAATGAATTTTCATAGTTGGGTAATTTTGTTTTTTTTTTTTTAAAAAAAAAATGAAATACTCGAATTGTAAGCTTCAATTATTTTTAAAAATTGCCAATAAATAAGTGTGTTTGTTCGTTCTAAGTTTTTATTTTTTTTTTTTTTATAACTTTCACTAAATATATCAATAGTGACTATAAAATTAAATACTTAAAACGTAAAAAAAAAAAAAAACGGAGAATCAAAATTATAATATTATACTTTCATTTTTAAATGATTACTAACATATTTTATTAAACGTTTATTATTATTATTATTTTAAATTTAAAAGAAAAGTTAAAAAAATTTGTTAAATAAAATAAATACATTTTTTTGAGTTCAAAGCTTCCAAGTTTCAGTTCATGGTAACTGGTGGGTTTACTCTTTCACCACAAAAAAGTTAATATTATAATATTCTTTTTCCTAGATAGATATCTATGAGTGCTGGATAAGAAGAAGTAATTAATGCCATGGTGGCCCTGTATTCGTTGACTTAATGTCTTTCGGAACCCGCAATCGGCTCACCACCATAAATTTATAAATAAAAAAATAAAAATAAATATGTTACGACTCAGACATTTTTCAAAAAAACTCTCACCGAAATACATTTCTTTTCACGTTGAAAACATATAGTTGTGTATCACAATTCACAATATTATTTACTAGTTTACCCCATAATCGTTCCATGATATAGGTACATTAATACATAAATATGAATCTTATTGCTCGAATATTATTTGATTGAAAATTGCGTTGCAGCTGATCAAAAATAAACAAGCAAAATATGAAGGGAAATAATATTCCATTGTACAATTAGTTATAATTTTTTTTTTTCTTACAGATAAAATACCTATATAAAAACCTGAAATACATAATATATACAACCTTCAGTCCTGTTTGGTATATTTTATTTATATAAATATAAGTATTTTATACGTGGTACCAGTGTACCAGCATGGTGATGAACATTTATGAATAATGTTGCACAACATATATAGTTTTTATCCACCCCACTTCTTTCATAAAGATAGAATGAAATGTCGCATAATATTGTATGTGGTTGTGCTTATAAATGTATATTTTGGGATTTTGAGATTATAATGTATGTTTATTTCAGTACTCAAATAAAATAAAACAATAAATATTAACAAAACCTGTAAAGTAGGTACTTATAAAATAAATTGTACCAAATTTTAACCGTGACGGCCTAACGTATTAAAATCTTCACCACTGCCGTTCGTAATACCATTATATTACACCGTAAAAGATATTAATTAATAATATCATATCTCCATAAACGTTTTCAGTGGTTTTCAATTTAACGGAACAATATTATAATTTCATAGACGGTATAAATCCATTGATATTTGAAATAAAGTCATGTAAAGTCATCATAAATCGGTGGTAACTATATACAGTAAAACCTCTCTATAACAGACCCTTTATTAAACGGAATCCTCCTTATAACGAAAAATGTCAATAGTCCCGGAGCAAATAATATATGAAATTGACCTCTTTAAGACGGAAAACTCTTTACAACGGGAAAATGTTTGGTCCCAAACGATTCCATCATAGAGAGGTTTTACAGTATATATATGGTATCGCTGATATGTATGTATCGAAATAGGTATTATCAATGTTTTACTATACAATTGTACCTACAGGATTGTAGAGTACTTACATACTTTTATACTATACTAATTAGTATTAGATATTGTAAATTATAAACGGACAATGTTCACCATAGTTGAAAAAAAACGTGTCATACTAAAAAGTTAATTTACAACCAAAAAAGTATTTTTATCTATAAAGAGATTTTGCTGTTTAACTCTTTTTTTTTAACTTACTTTTTTTTTATTTACGGTTTTGTAACTTTTTTAGCTACAAATTACGCACCCTTGATTCTAATAAATAACGCTTTGAATTTCACTTTAGTTCCAGTTTTAATGAAAAACAAACAAAACGTGTAGGTACCATCACTGTTCACTTACAGGCAATACATAATACCGTTAATAGATCTCACAACTATTTATAAATTTCTTTTGCACAATATACCCGAAAACCACTCACGTCGTCTCAAAATATGACGTGTCAAAACCTATTTAATTAATATTATAATTACCATGCTCTGAAAGGCTCCATCAATAGATATCCCTCATCAAGTTACCCTGTTTCTGTAATATTTATTTCGTCAAAAATTCTTTTATTCTTACTTATTGGGGTTTTTTTTTTCACAGATCGTAAAGTTTACAGATTGTAAGTTTATTATTATTGGAAAAATAATATAATAATAATGGTGCGTATAATGTATCGTAAAATAACAATCACCCATCAATAGTAATATTTTTACAGTGTTCAGCATTCACTGAGCAGCATTAAGTGATGCAGAATTGTTGTTAAAAAAAAAGGTATTAAAACGTATTGTACTGAATTTTTACACTTGCTCGCACGTATTAACACGATAGGTACATAAAAAATAAACCGTTTTTACAGTATTCAACAATACACACGATTATTGCAAGTGTAAAACAATATAATTTTTTGTTCAGGATACTTGACAGTTTTATACGAAAACCTACTTCAAACACCACGACAATATTTCTCTCGAAATAAAACACGTAAAATATAAGGTCGATTAAATTACCACGATTATTCATTGAATACATTTCGGTATTACTTTTAAGTAGGTATATTTAATACATAAGTCACTAAATGTATTTCATTTATATTTAGTGTTGCCTGTACCGTGACCTATTGTTACCGATTATTCATAATTAACTAAAATGAATATCATTCTTTTAACGTTAGATCGTGAACACCGTTCCGTTCGAATAAATACTCGTATTTGTACTTTGTAATATTTTCAATTACTACCGTATGGGTTCACTCGCATAACCATCGTTTAAGTAAGCACATATTATGTAGACTCCCGAGTGTTATGCGAGGTTTTAAATGTAATTGTGTTCAAACAAGCATGCACACAATGACAAACGTATAATTTCTGTTTTATAATTTGATTAACATAAAATTGAACGAAAAATATACGTTACGGCTGTGCATACTATATTATATATTTATATGTACATATGTATATATGTACATATATTTATAGGTACATGATTTGATATAACTGTAAATAAAACACATTATGAACTAATTTACATTACGTAAATCTACTTAATAAGAATTATTTTTTTATGTCTATCTATGTACAGTTCGGGAACAGCATAATACATATTATATTATTACGGTGTCGGTGGTTACCCGTTATAAAAACGTGATAACAAAATATTAACAGTGAAGTTTCGATGTAAGCACTCCAACACAAAATCATGTTTATTTGTTTTCTCATTTCTAAATCATTCGTTCTGAGCACCATAAATAATAAATCATAATAAGTGAAAAAAAAACAATATATTATGAGACAAAATTATTTGTATAGGTACTAGTACTATACACAACATAATAATTAAATAATTTGCTCTGCATTGTTTATCTGTACACTGTCAACAAATGTATCAAAGTTTTAATAACCAAAATTATAATAATCATTTTATTATCTAATTACATAAGTAGACATAACAAATATACAAACATATAATTATTTTTATTGCATTTAATTTTTCATAAAAATTTAAAATAAATTTTTTTATTTTTATATTCTTGAAATTTAATTTTATTTACTTAATTCGATGGTTGGTGTTGGATTTGAGACACAAGATTTTGAACATCGGACGGAGAGCTTTGGACCCCCCAGGGGTGCCGCGGATCATAGGTTAAGAACCACTGGCATATAATGTATTACCTATATATGGCTGTATGACATAAGCGCCAAAGGTGCAAAAATTACAAATAATTTGCGCCAAAATTAAAATTTTATATATTATATAATAATCTACGATATACAATATACATGCAAATAAATATAAATATAATAAATTGGTTGTGATTTGATAAAAAATATGTCAATAATAAATTTAATAAATTGGTTGATTTTTTAATCCTACTTTTTTCACATATTCTAAACAATCTAAACGATTTATTTCACCATCCTGATATTTCTTCCATGGTACAATTATTTCTTTGTGAGATACCCTTAATTTGTTGTTAGTAGGAGAGTTCATAAATACATATGTTTCGCTTTGTAATTTTAATAATATATCAATTACTATATGGACGGAACAATGAGCCAAATAAAATTGGTTCTAAATTTAATAATATCTCTTATTTAACATTATTGACTGTGGCACACAAGTACCTAGATCGTACGAAACAATATTGGCGCTTTTGTACGATACGACTTTATTTTTTCTTACTATTTTTTTTTCCTCATTAGGTATTCCGTGGCAACTGAGGTCATTGGATGTTGGATGATTAATTGTTTATGGTGGGGAACTGTGGGTTGTGTGGAACACGTATGTGCATATGTAGCATGGTTAACGTTGCTAAAAGCCCAGATGGTCACCTATTCGGTTTTAACGATGCCGGAGGGTGCTTAACCGCAACACTGATTAGTGAGTGCGGCTAACCACTCCGCCACACCATGCCAGATTTTTTTTATCTAATTTTGGCGCTTATATCTTCCACCGCTATATATTTATACATTTATTTACATAGATATATGTATATATAAAACCATAATAGATTGTATGACGTTCTTGTACGTTATTTGAATACGAAACGACATGCTCGGTGCACGGCAAGCAGTACTTACACTATATTGATTACACTTACGTGTTTTCAATGAGCGTTTTCGAATTTATATTTTTCAGTAAACGCATTGGTCATGGAAAACACGACATAGCGAGTAAGTACAGCGGAATGCTCAAAGAAGGTATGAAAGTTTCGTTTTATCGTATAATCTTTTCCCTGCGGGCAATTACTTATTTATTCTTAAGTATATGGTATATTGGTATATGGTTATTATCACTATACAATGGATCACGTGGAACGTTTCACATCACTCGCATGTATATTATTTAGTTTTTAATCCTCAATGTTTAAAACGCTTTTATGAGTCATCCCATACATAAAAATTTAGCTTCGATGAACCTAAAAGCCGAATGCTTCGTATCTGCAATAGCCTGGAAAATGTCTACTTCAATTTTGATAATAATGAAACCAAACTTTAGAATCCATGATTATCTTTCGATTAATATAAATTTTTCTTTGTAAAAAATTACCAGTAAATCAAAATAATGCGAGCAAATAAATTAAAAAATATTGCAACTCAACACTATTGTATAGCGTATACTGTATACCATGTGTTTATTTACTGATTATATATATTATTTTTGGTTATTATACCTGTATAAAAAAAAGATAGGTACACCCTATTGTCCTATAAAGGGAGTCAATAAATGTATTACTATTATTTATTTATTTATTTATTATATATTATTTTTGGATATTATACTTGTTTAAAAACATAATATAGGGTACTCTCTAATGTCCTATAAGGCTATAAAGGGCGTCAATAAATTTATTATTATTCTTTTTATCGTTTAAACATGCCTCTCCTATAACACATATCGTTATATACATGTGTATATTATCTGCTATACTTACAGTACACATATTAATGTATTATTAAATATAATACGTAAGTCAATGGACGCAAATTAAAACATGA
The DNA here is from genome assembly GCA_025469195.1 of Chaitophorus viminalis. Classification (NCBI taxonomy): domain Eukaryota; kingdom Metazoa; phylum Arthropoda; class Insecta; order Hemiptera; family Aphididae; genus Chaitophorus; species Chaitophorus viminalis. The sequence goes on from JAIPRK010001202.1 coordinate 14,243, forward strand.
TTTTTCGATCATTTCGCATGCGACGCGCGCGTGATTACCTATAAAGCCAGTATGTAATTTCGATATTTTTTCTCCACATAAATGCATATTATACACTCGAGCGAACATTAATTTTAGCGTTCCATCTGCTGAATAATGTTAAGAACAAATAGTAAAAACGACTTTTCTCTCTCCTTTGACTTCATTATGTCGTACACGGTATTCGATATTTTACTAAACACTTATTCCACCGAATTATGCGTACGGAAAATATTTTGTGGGCACCCTAAAGTTGATTTTGTTTTCCGCCAATAAGCTTATATCCTGCTCGTTTGATCACCATCTGAATACTAATGACTAATGAGTGATTGAACACTTGTGTATGAATGCTATTTGTCCGTGTTTCCCTTAATAATGTATACTTATTACCCATACATATCTAAACATGCCAAACATTTGTTTGAAAAATTAAAATTGAAAATAAAAAAACCAATCGAATATAATATATAAATATATGCATTATTATTTACCATAGTATTACCTATATTATGTAGACATGACGTTAAATTATATGTAATACATTTACTAGCTTTGGTTACTCAGCGTTGTCCGGGACTTAATTTGCCAGTAATATGATTATATATGAACGCAAATAATGCATATTAAGTTGAAAGTAGTAACTATCAAGATATACCTACGCTATAATACCTATTATAGTAATGGTTCTCTCCATTATAAAACGAGACTATTGATGAAATATTATACTCAACGTTTCAGCGGTTCCGGCTAGACGATTTTTTCCATTTTTACCTGTTTAATGTTTTAACCATTTCAACCATCTTATAGATGTTATATGAAAATAAAAAGAGCCAATGTTCGTTTTGAAATAATATATCAATTTATCATATTCACGATGACCGCATGTGTTTAAAGAAAATAACAAATTATTTATAATAAGCCATCATATCGGAGGGTATATTCTTCCCTGCATACTCTACCGACCTTCAATGCTCATCGCACCGGTTAAATAGCTTTTCTGATAGATTCGTCGACCCGTGGCTTTAATACCGTCTTAGGACCAAAAATAAAATATACCAACTATATAATAAGCTCTTTTATAACCCTGGATCGAGTATAATATATTGTATATTGTGAAGAAAAGTAAGGTAGAACAAAAACCGCACACACGCACACACACATATCAAATACGAAACGGACCGGGGCAACGTCTTCATCGGTACATACACTTTAAATGATTGATATGGGAAATTCTGTTTTCCAACATAAACTTGCAGTGATCCTGTTACTACGCCTTTTGGAAAATAACAATAATAATACAACTTCGGTGGATTGGAATTGCTTTTAATCTATTTCGACCTGCACTCGATTTATGTTCTTTCCCTACGGATTTATAAAATACGAGAGTATTGGGAGTCTTTTATGTTCAACACGGACACGTCTTGTTCCAATATCTACAATATTATTTTTTGGTAGGTACCAGATTATGTACAGGCAAATCGCATTAGGTATGTATATATATATATATATATATATATATTATCCGTATCAGTAGCATGCAGAACCCTTTCTCCGATAAAAATTAATTTTCTTACAATATCCTCCCACCACCCAACTGAACGGTTTAACTTCTACAGAACATTCAGTTCACAAACGTTTCACTAGAGTTGGTTTAGGTCTTTAGTAAGAATAATCGTGCAATCATATTATATACTTACCAAAAACTACCATCCCATACACTTATCAGATTTTTAAATGGTACTTAAGCCCCAATATTTTTGTAACATGTCTGCATGCCTACTGGTCCGTATAGAGCTGGGGTCTCCAATCTACGGCCCGCCGAGCTAACTTATGTTTTAAAAATAATATAATAATTCTCAAATTAATAATTTTCTATTTAAAAAATAATAAAAATTATAGATTATATGTGTTTGTTCAGGTGTTGTTTTTTACAACTACATTAAAATACAAAATAAAATAATAGAATGGTCAGAAAATAATTTTTATCCATCCTCGATTGAATTTTCTATCTAGGCAAATATGGTCCGTGATTCCGAAGTAAATTTCAGATTTGGCGCACCGTGAAAAAAGGTAGGACTTACCTACCCCAGGTATAAACGGTCCAATGCGCGCAAATGTTACAACTTAGTTTTTTCCATATTCGTAGTCGAAAATGATTTTTGATGATTCACATATTAATGTAATATTATCATTATTATAATTATTAATTATACATTTATACATCATCTGTTGACATCGACATTTTTACACAAACCAAGTTTTGTGTAAGTATAAATTTGTAACATCGTTGTGTTGCTGTGTTTGTGCATTGCATATGAAACATTATTATAATAATATATTTGCAGTCAGTTTATTCATATGTATTATTGCTTTTGTCATTTTTTTTTTTTTTTTTTTGACTAATCATCTATGGGTTAAAAATCTAAATTCACTAAAGACGTAGAAATATTTACTTTGATATAATTATATCTTTATCGTAATATCAGTAATCAGTCTATGTTTGAGTCAGTGGCGCACCCAGGGGGGACTTTGGGACTGAAGCCCCCCCAAAAAAATTATATTTCTCACTAAATTATACATTATTATAGCATATTTTTACAAATATAGTACTACAATGATGATTTATTAAACATATAATATAACATACAATAATAATAGTAAAAAAAATTACCATTTATAATTTGTGGTAATTATTAACTTGTGTATAAAGAAAATAGGAAAATATTTAAGCCTCCCCCAGACCCCCCAAACAAAAATCCTGGGTGCGCGCCAGGTTTGGGTATACGGTTCCTGCTCTAAATAATTATAATATTAACGCATTCGTTCGATGCATAATTATTTATTATTATATTACAATCGACTTACGTATATATACACGTACCTAAGCCCATTCGCCTACACATTCTGGGCATTAACCTACTCATTCGATTTTATTGCGGACCGATGTCGGAATAATAACTACCAAATTATTAATATCATTTTTTACAGTGATACAGTGGTATACTACTGCAGAATAAACACATTAATCGTGACGTATAATAGATAATATTATATACGATACTAATAAATATATAATATCTATATTATAGTAACGCGTCATAAAGTGCAGCCATTACAATAATATTATGATTGCACAATAATGGTCTGCGAGACTGTGAATAATGAGAATAAGGGCTCGTTCTGAGTATAAAAATGTATTACGTCCTATTATATTGACTATGGACGCGTGTTGTATGTGTGTTATGTGTGCTCCTGACAACGGCAGTGAACTATGATTTATACTATCAGTCATTATGCCAGCTATTATACAGTTTTAGGTTTGTACTATTATAGAGGTGGTGCGTACATTATAATGTGCGTGGTATATTATGTCAAAGTTTAAGTCTTCGATCTGTGATAAAGCGATAAAAACTCAATGAGAATCACAGCAAAGTAGATATTACATAGGTACCTACGACCAGTTACCGCGGACTGTAAAAGTGGTGTGTACCCGATTAAATCGTTTTGTTCAAAAAAAAAATCAATTTATAATTTTTACTTTTTTTCTATAATAAATCGTAGTTTTAACATTTAGAGTGCACGAGTTGACTTATTTAAAATGTCGAGTGTATTTTGCTTTAAAATAAAAGTTTAAATTACTTCGTATATAAATGTACCAAATAAATATAGGAAATTTAAATACATTTTGAATTTTTAACCAACCCGTCCCCCCTCTCACTCCAAAAGCCTAAAACAAATCGTATCGACACCCTCGATTGGGTAAAATATTCTATTTCTCTAGCAAGAAACCTACAAAGCAGGTTCTTATAATAATTTCGGTTATTTTGATCTAAAACATTTCGAAAGCTACAATACCCATATAACTGTCGATTTTAGCTATCGTATTTCTGTTTTCATTTTTGGTCAAGTTCAAAAATACAACATATCTGTTGCGATAACGCTAATTACTTCATAATTGTTATTGTGGTTATTATACCTATTACCGTAGAACTATGCGTTTTATCGGCGACCGAAAATATCGGACACGGCGGAACCGCAAACGACAAGACCGTTCAGACCATGCGTTTTATCGGTTGCCGAAAACCTAGTGAACTACATAATATACAAACAAAACTAAAAAGCGCGGGGATTGTTGTAAATTTATTATTGTAAATACTGTTGGATTTCTATTTTCTACGAAATGTATCTAATATTATTATCGTTAGATGGTACTTTGGCAAGTCAAAAATCAAACTTTTTCAATAATTTTTAAAAGTGTTGTAAAAACCATAAAAATATTACGAAAAACGGGAAATTTTACGCAAAACCACGTTTTGACAAAATACATTTTTTTAAATGCTCTAACTTAAAAACAAAAAACCGCAAACACTTGAAATTTTCACCAAATCTTTATATTGGCATTTTCTTTGACAATTTAAATTTTCGATTTTTCTAAGTTTTCTTTTTAATATCTATAAAAAGAATTTGGCTGTCCGAAAATTCTTGAAAATTTAATACAAGGTTTATTATAAGTTATACTTATCGCATATAAAAAAATTGAAAATCGTTTCACTCAAATTTTTTGTATAAGCCTATAGAGTTCAAATTTGTATAAAATATGTTAAAATTTTGATAATTTGCAAGTTATTTTGTAGTTAAAAATTTATAAAGTTTAATTGTTTATACTGAAGGTTCAAAATTTTAACACTAGATTATCCATAAGTTATTCTTCAAAAAACTATAAAAAATTTCAACCGGACTTAATGAAAAAAATGTTATGATCGTTTGAAATTTAAATTTTTAAGAGATAGCATAAAATAACGATTTATCCTCAGACGATTTTAAATATTTTCGGTTATTTAAAAACTAAAAGTCGCAGTAACTTGAAATTTTTACCAGCTATTAAGATTGGCATTTTCTTGAAGTCATATTATTTTCAAATTATTATTTTGATTTTTAAGCTACTTATAGGCATTTGAAATATTCGAATTTTTACATTTTTTTTTTTATAAACATTGATAAAAAAAATTTGGCTTGTACAAAATACTTGAAAATGTAATAGAAGACTGCACAGAAGTTTTTTTTACTGTCCTGTAAAAATTATTGAAATCCATAAACACAATTGTTTTTTTTTTTATAAGCATTTGAACAACGAATATTGACATAGTATTACATATAAATTATAATATAATATAATACATAATATTATAGACTGATAATTAACAAATCATCTCGGTTTTTGGAATTTGCTCTAACTCAAAAACCAAAAAAACGCCAAACACTTGAAATTTTCATCAAATGTTTATATTAGCGCTTTTTATACATGCTTAAGTTTTCAAAATATTTTGAATTTTTTTAACCTATTTATAGACAATTTAAATTTTCGATTTTCTAAGTTTTTTTTTTTTTGTAATACCGATAGTAAATGTTTGGCTGCTCAAAAACTTTTGAAAATTTAATACAAGGTTTATTATAAATTATACTTATTACAAATAAAAACAATTGGAAATCGTTTAACTCAAATTGTTTATATAAGTATATAAAGTTCAAATTTGTATAAAATATGTTAAAATCGCGATAATTTGCAAGTTATTTTTAGTTGAAGATTCATAAAATTTTTGTGTTTATACTTCAGGTTCAAAATTCTAACATTCGGTTATCCATAAGTTACTCTTCAAAAAACTATAAAAAAATTTCTACCAAGCTTAAAGAAAAAAAATTTTATGACTGTTTGAAACTTAAATGTTTACGAAATTGCAAAAAATATTGATTTATTCTCAAACGATTTTAAATATTTGTAATAATTCAAAAAGTATAAGTCGCAGAAACTCGAAATTTGTACCAGTTGTTAAGATTGGCTTTTTCTTAAATCCATATTTTTTTTAAAATAATATATTGATTTTTAAGCAACTTAGGGCATTTGAAATATTTGATTTTTTTACATTTGTTTTTTTATAATTGTTGATAAAATAATTTGGCTGAAAATTTAATAGAAGATAACACATTAGATGTTTTTACTGTCATTTCAAAATTATTTAAATCCATAGGCTTATTATTTTTTATAAACATTTGAAAATCAAATATTGACAATTTATTTCAATTTAAATTTATCATACCTACTATTTTACAATATCCTATTCTAGACCAACATATCATATCCGTTCAGAATCGTTATTCGTATACAATGATACATATCATAATTGGATTCAAATTTAACAAATCCATTGGAATGGCCTATCCTATGAACGAGGTGGACTCCACCCCTAACTGTTAAGCAGAGCGAGGCCCATCCGGTTCTTTTTTTAATTTTACCATGTTCGGCATTGCTGCTATGTATTATTTATGCTATAACTTAACCTATAGATAATTAAATTGTCTTAGTTTTTCATTTTTTTCAGCATCTCATAATACACTGCTTTGGCAACTTTCAGCCAACATAAATTTTTTAGTTCTCTATTCATGTATTAATTACAACTAATATCCCATATACATGGATAGTTTTGTACCTCAGTAATTAATATGTCAGTAGAATATATATATGGCCTATTGGTGTTATTTTGCAAAAAAAAATGAGTAGTTAAAAAATCAATATTTTACCAATATTATTACCAATATTTTAACAATTAACGGAAAGCGTAAAACGTATAGTGTAGACGGTCGGTCCCATATAGCTGAATGTAATTTTGAGAACGACCCCGAAACGCATCGGCGCTACGGCGTTTATTTCAGACCGATTTCGGACGGTTCAGAGAATCGGTCTAGTCTAGACGCGATTACGCGATTCTATGTTAAATATATAATATGTCGCGATTGGTTACCGATCGGTTGCGTATTATCGGCAACCGAAAAAACGCATAGTGTGATCCGGCAGGTTAGGTAGGTACCTATATAGCAGTTAATCTTTCCGAATAGCTATAAAACCGTGAAAAGTAGTTATGACTAAACAATACACACTTGTATCCGAAATCGTATACCATACACCAAAGGTCACCAACTCGTCCAACAATATTGAGTAACATTCGAAGTATAAAGTTCGTGGCGATCGACACTTATTTTACGTTTATTTATACTTATCAACATTGCAGTGTACCTATTAGTGAAAATAAATAGTACAATAATTATACTATAATTGGATTATAATATATAATACTCGATAAAAATTACGGAAGATAGGTACGTAGGTAATTTTTTAATGGTAAAATCAATTTTAATTAAAATATCGACGGGCTGTCGATCCCAGCCATAAAGTACGGGTTTGCAGATACCTCTTGCTAGATTATCGATACGTTTATCTACATCGAACTTTCAAACAGTTGGTAAGTGCTTGCCTTGCTTACTCGTAAATGTGCTCATAATATTATACACATTAAATTATATGCAATCTTGATGAAACAATCAAGTGTTAACGGCCAATGGGTCGCAGCCAAGGACAGGTATTATAGCATTGATGAGGGTCAAGCGCCAGAAAATTCTGCTTGCCTTGCACTATTCACCTCGAACAGACAGGAGGTACGCAACAATCGTCGCCTATTATTTATTGAACAAACAACAAAATCCTGAAAAACTATTGTCTATTGATTTCAGTAAACCGTTTTCTCGTGCAAATAATAATATATATTAATACATTATACCTTCCAACAACCGGCCATATACGTTTCCAATCGCAGGAACTCGGAAACGACATTTGAAATCTTTGCAAGATGATTATTATACAGGTAAGTAAGTAGACACAATGATTAATGACGATCATTGTCTATCATTAACGATTGAGTCATATCTGCGGAGCAAGTATAGTTTAAAAACTGCACACAAACAATATATACAATCGGTATTTTAAAATAATGATAGTAGAGTTACCTATGATATTTCCCTAACTACACTGAACTTTACAAAATTATTCGAAATTTGATTTTATTTTAAAGATCACTGTTCCGTAACAGCTATTACACTTGCGAAATCGGAATCATATTATCAAATATTCTATTAAACTATATGACAATTTAAAAGTCAATTAATGATCATAAAATTAAGTTTTCTTAATTCACACATATAACTGAATATTGTAAAATGGTACCTATTCAATACTTTTCGTATTGTTAATAGCTAGGAAGAGTAGGTTGTAGGTAGTTCAGTAGTTAGTGATTATTCTATAATCACCACATTGGCCAACATTGTTTTAAAAAATTCTTTTTCCATTAAGATATTTGATAAGTGTAAACAATTTCACAATGTTTTGTCATTTTAATGCACAAAGATCAACTTTTATATGGTTGATTAGATTGAAAAATAAATAATAACTGTTTAAAATTAGTGTTTGCAAAAAAATGCCTACCTATTTCATTATAAAATTAATAGATCAGTCTAGGTATAAATTATTAATAAACAAACAAGCATTGTGAAAGGTTGAAAAACATATAAACCATTTCCATTAAAAAAAGCTCTAGATCTTACATTCTTACCACTGGATAAAGTTATCTGAACATTCTTAACCACTTGAACTCTGAACGGAATGCTAAACACTAATATTTTTTGTATTTTTACCTGTATTTTAATTTTTGTCAACTAAGGCCTATCTATACTAATAATAGTTGGCGATCTGTAAATCAATCAACATAATTTTTTTCAACTAGCAACATACAAAAAGTTAGTTGAAAAAAATACCAATGTAGTTAGATTCAAAATGAATTACTTTCTTTTGGAGTTTATTAAATTCAAATTGTTTTATGTTATGAATACAATTAGTTAAGCTATATAATAATGTACTTTAGGGTTAAATATTAGCTAATAAGTTATACATCTATGTTATATAAGTAAAAAAAATCATTATAAAAACAATATACCTTTGATCAAGGCATTATACAATTTTAGTAATACCTATTATAAATTTGTATTTATATTAATTTATTTATCCAAAAAAAAATCATTTCTTTTTTATTCAAATATTTCCCTTAGTAAACAATCTTTAGTTTATTTTAAAAGTAATACCTTGACAATTCTTAATCAATATTTCTTACATGAGTTATATTCATCTCCATATCAGTTCATTGAACTGAATAATACAAAAATAAATGTTTTTTTTTTTTTATGCTCTAAGATAATAATTATTATAAAATAAAATAATACACTGATAGATATAACTATAATAATATTGTCTCTTATTATCAGTTAAATTATTATAAAATAATTAATATAATTTTTTCAGCAATAAATAATTTATTTACATAAATATTGTAATATATGTATTTTAATAACCTAATGGTCTAAATATTTGTGGAAAATGTTTAAAATGTTGTCCATTTATCAGACATTAAAGAAGTTGATTGATTTTAAGTTAGAATATATTTAATTCTGTAACTCAGAAGTATTTTAAGATTTTTACAGAAAAAATAAAATAATATTTAAAATGTGATGATTTATTAAAATCAAAATAATTTTAAAATCATAACATAATATTATAATTCAAATATTTTATAAAAATATAATTTTAACAAAGTGTCGGTGTCAAGATTGTTGGGAACTTTCAATTTGGTCATATTCTTCAATTAATTTTGAAATATTTTGATTGGTTGCACTAAATGACCCTTCATCCATGCCCTCTCCAACATAATGGTGTAAGAATACTCGTTTTGACAACAATTTGTTGTAATTTTCCATCATGTTAATCCAACGATATTTAACTGCGGTATTGCTTGACAATGTTGTTGTTGCTCTGGAGGCCGCAATGATTCCACTACATGGTGTAGTAGTTGTGGGTTGATAACATACACCAAACTAAAGAAACATAACTATATACATTTACAACATGATAATTGAATTTCATGTACTAATATATTGAATACCTTGAATAGTGGAGAGTTCATATTTTCCGTTACTGGAAAAGAATGTTCTCTTTGAATATAAGCAATGGTTGTATTAATTTCGGTTGGTTTCAGATTCCCTCGGAACATCATGCAAACTGACAGATATTTCCCAAGTGCAGGGTCGACTTTAATCATCTGGTTAGTATGATCAAAGCTCATTGCAGCCAATTGTGTACACGTAGATGGAGTAAAATTAATATTGTTTGTGATAGGAGCGTAAGTAATAATTGGAAAATGCAATCTAGGCTGTAGTATTAAGTTTGTTAATAGTTCTGTAATATTACTCATTAATGTACCTTCAAACCGGAGTGATGAAGTTATTCCTGATGTGACCTGAGAGTTATAATTAATGGTAAAATGGTGAATCCATACAATCAATAATCACACCATAGTAATATAATAATTATACCTGTGCTATAATGTTATTAATATTTCCATATGTAGGATTGGGTAAATCTAACTTTGAATCACATATATGATACAATGATTTGTTATCAAAGAGCAGAGAACAATTAACATCATCCAAGTTCTCATGAGTAGTAAAAGCAGCATTATATGGTTCCACTATAATTGGTGTTAACTATTGAAAAAATGTCATTAATGATGTCTATATAATATGTTGTACATCATAATAAATTCTTACTTCTGGCGAAGAGCAAATATTAAAATCAATAACAGTTTTGCTGGAATAAGTGCTTTTGATGGTTTTTATAATTCTTGAACCCATTCCAGATCCAGTGCCACCACCTATTGATCTGAACACAATAATTCCTTGTAATGAACTACAATCCTCTGCTAATTGCGACAGTTGATCCATAACGATTGATGATAATTTCCTACCCATTCCGTAAAATCCAACGGCATAGTTACTTGCAGCACTCTCATTCCCACTTATCAAGCTCTGAGTAGGAAACAGTTTTCTATAACTTCCAGTCCTTAATGTATCTGAAAATTAACCTATTAATAAAATTTTTTATTGTAACTGTATTAGGAATCCTTATAAATACACAAACCTATAATTGAAGGTTCAGTGTCTACTAACAAAGCTCTGGGAACATATGAATCTGTTTGAGATAAAGAAAAAAAAGATGTAGAATGTGTAGATAATTGATGAACCGTTCCATCTAGATTAATGCCATGTTCAAGACAAAATAATTCCCAACACGCCGATCCAACTTGAACACCAGCTTGTCCAATGTGTATGCTTATGAATTCACCCTGCGTTAGTGGCGGTGGCGGTGGTATTGGTGGTGGTGACAATGGCTTAATTAATTTTTGAACCTTTTTAGATTTACCATTCTTGTCTTTCTTACCCTTATTTTTTTTTGGATCGGCTTTCTAAAACAACTAATTTTAGCACATACAAATAATTCAATAATGAGGTTTCTTACCTTTTTTTTAGCCATTATATTTTAATCTGTTAAATTATAAGATAGTAATTTGAATATTATCAATGATTGTCTTTCTGATTTATTTTTAATATTTGTAATTGTTTATATCTCCAAAGTTACAACAGTCTTAACAGATATTTAATTTCAATAAACAATTAGTCTTACGTTTTAATGGCCTATACATTAAGTCCTTACAACACTATAATATAAGCGAAAAAAAGCACATTTTTATGAAACTCTAGCGATTTATTTCACTTCAATTTTGTATATTACATAATAATTGTTTGACTTTATACTTTCATGGTAGAATATAACTTATGAACGTATATAACAGATATAGGAAGAAAAAGAAAAAATTAAGGAAAATCAATAATTTTATAATATTCTGATTTCATTATTCTTTGAAAAAAATAAAATCATAATAAAAAAAACAACATTATATTTACTTTTAAATTACATAATATAAATAAACTAAGAATTTATATTTTAGGTAATGTTTTAAGTTCATGCACAAGCCACAGAGCGAGTGAAAGTAATGTAAGTGAACCTGACTGATGAGCAGCAGCTAGTGAAACAGGAACATATGTTAGAAGTGTAGAAATTCCTAACCCCATCTTAAAAAAATAATAACGATAAATGTATAAAATGTATTTCTAAACATGCATTTAAAAATAATAAACTTATTGCTTACTTGGCACCATGAAAATGCAGCTAAAGCAGTGGCAGCTAATTTAGCTCTTGGAGGTAGCTTACTTTTACGTGACATAATATATAAAGCTGATAAAATGGATACAGTACTAATTCCCTGCAAGATAATACATATTTAAATAATAAAGTTTTTATTTATTTAAGGAAATATTTTTAATTACCAATATTCTGTGATCAAACTGTACTGTAGTGGGATTCTCAGTGATATTGCTAAGTGTTGGTTCCATTTGCAAAATATCATCTGGTATCCAATTATCACCCATTTTTGGAAATGAATTATACACTAATCCAGCATCCAATCCAGCAACAAATGCACCTAAAATGTATATGAAAATATTAATTTGTTTGTATTTCAATAAAAATGGTATAATTTATAGATTAAAATCGATGAATAAATATTAAAGTTTTGTTACTTTTTTTTTTTAAAAAAAATAAGCATTGCAACTGAAAACATTCTACACAAAAATAAAAACCATATTATAGTTACTAGTTTTTAATAATAAATTATACACACCAGACATAGCAGTCAAAAAAACTAGTCCTTTAGCTGCCATTGCTAGACCAACAAATTTTTTAGTAACAACTCCAGATATTGTAACTGGTAAAATAATGCGCAGTGAATTTGTTAAAAGAAATGAGTACAATATAAATGCTAAGCCTAGATGGGAGGCCAATCTATACTGTGACACTCTAGGAACGTCTGTGGGTTTATCAAATCTATCTTCAAGACCAGATTTTACCATGTACCATCCCATTAAACCCTAAAATAAACGATATAAATTAAAATAATCTAATTGTGATTAGATGTAATTTATATAAATTATGTATTATATTTATATAATATTGAAGTGGTATTTCACAGTTACATTTTATTGTACATATTGAATTTTAACATACTTGTCCAGCTAATAGAACAGAACAGATTATAGCATGAATTTTAGTAGTTTGACTGAATTTACGAGTCAACCAGAAGCCGGCCATAGGAATAAAAAATGCAGCACCTATACATCGACCCCAAGTCCTGTGTGCATACTCCATCCACCATATCCATTTGAATTCTTCAATAGTCATTGTAGAATTCTTCCTAAAATATATGTTTATATTATATTCGGAATATAAATATTATGATGATTTAACTAACATTTTGAATTCAGGATATTGTTGGTATTTACTGAACTCTTCTTCCCATTGAGTTTGTGATGTAGGCAGTTGTTCACCTAAAAGTTTCCAGTTTACCATAGATAAGCCAGACTCTGTAAGCCTGGTAATGCCACCTAAGGCAACAGCTACAAAAACCATTCCACTGCACCCAAGAAACCAATAACCAACATATTTTGGATCGGCTTCTACTTTTTTAATATCACTAAATGATTTTTTCCATAGATTCAACTATAATTTAAAATAATAAATAATACAAAATATTTATTAACTATAATGATGCATTTCTTATGTATACTTTTAATGTAAAATAATAATTAAGACATGCATTAAATGGGGAAGGGCGAAGAGATTCAAGAGGATTTGGCCAAGCCTGAGTCATCCTAAGCCCTTCCTAAGGTATGTACGTATTGGGTGGATGATAAAGTCCCTACCACTCTATCCTTATTGTTTTTGGGGCTCAAGCCTTATATCAAAAGATGAGTGAATAAAAATATTAAAATAATATTGTTGTAATATATTGTTCATATTATATTCGTTATTAGAACAAATAACTAATAAGAATTCAAAAGAAAAAACTCATTATTTAATTATGCATGTGTTTAAAGTTTTAAATAAATACTCAATACCCAATTCAAAAATACAATGTTTAAAAACTTACATTTAAATTTGATGTTTTATTGATATATGGTCTACGTAAAATAGACAACTGATTGGTTTTCGATAATAATACCTGCAACGTGATGATTTAAAGCCAATTCTAATTATTAAACGAACAAAATTTTAAGCAGTTATATTACTTTTTTAATTGTAAGACTAGGATTCAACTTTGTTCTCATACCGTGTAAACATTTACTAAAACTTAACATTATTACTAGTTTGCGATCTCTTTAATTTCGACAAAACGTACTTTGAGATTTACTTGATTGTTCTCGAACAAAACTACCAAGTACTAGGGTCAATATTTAGTAATTCAATTTTAGTTTTTTGGCTTTCGACATCTGTTGTAACAGTTTACATACAATCAGATTACACGTATCAACAAAAGTGACAAGTACAATATTTGATAGTGGATAATTGATTACAATCAATACGGATATTGATATCTGTGATGTAAAAAATAATATTTTTAATTTTAAAATGTTCTTTAAAAACAAGAAAACATTAATTACAGAACAATGGTCGTAGTATTGCACTATTTGTAGCTAGATCTGTGTCGTAAAGTACATTATAAAAACAATTACTGTGATCTTTTTCAGTCTTCCAGAGTAATACGAGTAGATATTAGATTCGTTTCAAGGCGGTATAATGATTGAAGTATCAGCTAAACTTATTGGTGGCCCTATATTTATGCCGGGCAGTAAAATTGGTTGCTGCATAACATTTACACATCCACCATTGCCATCAGACACTCGAAGTCAAAGTAATAGGTAAGAGTTATTGATTTAACATATTCTGTGATCTATCCATAACCCAAATAATCATTTCATTGTACAATTGTAAACGTTTTTATACTGCTGTACATGAAAATTGAAAATTTAACCATTTTACAATTTAATATTTTATTGAATCACAATACCTACTGGTAAATGATAATTATTTATAGACTTTGATCTAAAACTTTTAAAAATAAGCTTTTTCTTTTACTATTAATACTTATAAGTTATAACATCAATCATAATAATATGGTTCTATTTGTCCTATTTAACTATTTCAGATAATATTTGTCATGTTTTTTATTAATGAAATTACATTTTCAGTGACGTTTTAGAAAATTTGGCATGGGCTAGTGTTCAAATCAATTGTTTGTGTTTAACCAATGACAACATTAATTTCCCATCAGATATGTGTGTCACTAAAGATGAAAAATTTTTAGGAAATTCAGAAACATCATTTGCACCATGTTTAACAGATAATGGTCATGTTGTACTATCAACAAAACCAAAAATTTTATTTTGTGATGTTGGATTATCTCCAGGTGAAAATAAATCATGTAAGTTGAATACGTCTATAAATATTAGTAAGTCCTCAAGAAGATTTTTAAAACCCGATTGACTTAACGTTGAAATATTAAATCATTATGAATTATAGTAACATTTTATATAATTGATTGTGTCCTCTATTTGATATAATTGTTTAATATCAGTATACATATTACTGTAGGCTCAATGTATAAAAACATATATCTAATTTAAATTTTTTTTTATTAAATATATTTTTTTCGTTGTTAATTTTTTAAATTTATCAAGCAAAAAAATGTTCCAATTTTTTATTTTCAGTCTGAGAATTTGGAAATATATCAACTAACACTTCATTGAGCAATTAAATTTTAAAAATATTGACATCATATTTTTAAATATCAGACATAGTAGTTTGAATAGTTTGATAACCAAATATTAAATAATTTCTTAATAAAACAATTAATTAATGACTAGTTTATAAATTAAATTATTCACTTATTGTAAAATAAATCATTTAACTTATTTTTATACGTAATTTGTATTAATATTTGGTGATAAAAATATATTTTACCCCCCCATAAACATTTAGTATATATCACTGTTTGAAAAAAATTGAATATATACGTAAATTAAATTATACTAATAAATAATTGAATGTATTTTATAGATCTATATAGTGAAACATTACCTAATGACGCACCACCATCATATAAAGGTCACTTAGTGAAGTATGCTTATAAAATTACAGTCGGTATGCAACGTTTAAATAGCCCAATTAAATTATTAAGAGTACCAATACGTGTTGTAGCTATTCATGGTAAATTTTTTATACTTTTGTTTGTTTCAAACTTATTTATTGATTGTTGTACTCTAATATATATATTTTAGGACTTACTGAAGGAGTAACATGTGAAAATAGTATTGATTTATCTCCAAGTAATCCATTTTTAGAGTCTCAATACAAACATGAAGAATGTGACATGGCTCTTCAAATGCTTCAAGTACGTATTTTAAACTAAAAATGAACAGAACTAATGAAAATGGAAAGATCTTAAGTAATTTTTATAATCTTTATATTTTAATCTATCATCAATTGCTATGATTTATACTACACGTAATTATAATTTATTTTGTTTTATTATTTTAGAATATAACTGCAAAACGAAGTCCCAATTTTTACAATATAACCAACTCAGGAGGAAAAGTAGCCCGGTTTTGTTTATTTAAACAAGCATATAGACTTGGTGAAGATATAGTTGGTACATTTGATTTTGAACAAACTAATGTATCTTGTATTGAGGTATTAACTTATTAATAATTAATCATAATCAATGGTTTTATTATCTTCACATTTTGAATAACCTTGGATTTTTAAAATGTTGATACTAAGCCAACTTTTAATATTCAAGTTTTAATAATTAATTTTTCTCATTGAGTTATATAATTATTGAAAATTATTAATTAATTATAAGCATTATTTTTAAGGTTCACAAAATGCCAAAGTGCATTTTGTGATTATACATGTGCAATTATATTGTGCATTATACATGTACTATTAATTTAGTGTATCATATTAGCTTTTTGTAGACTTATCAGCAGACCAGCAAAAATATTTGCACTAATAAGGTTTATCTATTACAAATTAAAAATACATGTATAGATTTAAAGAAAATCTATGATTGCTAAAACATACTACTTGGCACAGTATTGATATCACATGAAATAGTATTGAACCTGCAATGGTATGAACATATATTATACAATTAATGCAGTGGCAGATTTAACGTTTTGGCATCTGTAGAATTAATTACTTGGGCTCTCCCTCCCCTTCAAACTCTAAGAAACAACAATATTTAGTTTGAACCCCTCTTTTAAATTTTATACACTTTTATAAAATTACCTAATAATATTAATAATAATTCTAAAAAAAGTGACCTTCCCAAAAAAAATGCTGCCCTAGGCTATGGCCTATTTAGCCTGCCCCTAAATCTGCCACCAAATGACTCAATATCTGGAAAAAAAAAATTAAAATAATGTGTTCTGATAAGTTGTTCAGTAAATTATACATGTACAGTTAAACAATTTTGAATTTATAGATTTCGATTAATATTTGTCAAAAGTTATTTTTTTCTATATTAATAAGTACATCACTAGATAGAGCCAGTTGATAGTATTTCTTGGTTTCTTTAGAATCTGCAATAGGTATTTTGTTCACAATTTTAAATTAAATATGATTTTTCACCTTCTGAGTATTTTATATTGACATTCTACTATACTCAAACATCTCTAATATACAATTTTTTGAGGTTTATTATTGCTAATTTAAAAAATAGAAAGTGCCTTATGGCTTATACTATATTTAATATTTTTTGCTTAAGGCACACAAATAACTATTTGTATTTTATTATTATTTGAAGTGTTACTTTTGTGAACTATTATTTTGAGGAAAATTATAACCAAAATAGGTACGTAGGAATTTTTATTTATTGTAGTACTTTTTAAGGTATTTTTGAGAATAATTGAGTTAGCAAGGTTTTTGGTATTAGTCAGAAAGCTAATCAAAATTAACCATGAAATACAGACAACAGGGTATAATATAACAATTTAAACTTATTTTTACGTTTTTTAATTTGTTTGTGATTAAACTTTTGGGTTATCAATCTTAAAAGTAAAAATACTTGTAGGTTACTATAGTATATTGTAAATAATATAAACATAGTATATAAATTATAATTGCCCAATCTAATTTAAAATAGTATAATTATTAGTCACATTGACGGTCAGATGGGATTCCAAAATAATGACATTAATGAATAGGGTTGATTTTAAAACTTACCATATAGGTTTATAATAGAATTTATTTGACCTTTAGCTTGAACATAATTGTATGCATATTATAGTGTGTGATTAAATATTGATGATGATGGAAAACAATTATACTAGTTTAATAAAAGCTATTAATTTTAGGTTCCGTTGCTTTACATTTGGGTTTTAATTATGTACATAATTGATTTTCAATTTTCAACAACCTTCATAAATTCACTAAAACTGTAAAATTATATTTTATTATTTAATTTGGTACTTGACAGTTTTGTTAATGGCTCGTTTATTGAATGCAACCATATTATTATACCCCTTCTAACAATTTTTCATCTCTAAATGTATCGAAACTTTTCCAATAAATAACCACTCATTATTTTTGTCACAGATAACACAAAAGTTTTATAAAATCAATAAAATATTTTAATTGAATAACATTTATAAGAATTTAATGATTATCAATTTATAGAATTATTTATTTTAGCTTATTATAACAATCATTTAACTATAATTTTTGTGATTTGTTATTTATCATTGTGATTTTAAACTTATTATAATGTAAATTAGATGATAAAGCAATATATGCATAAATATTGTACAGATTATGTTGACTTATACTGTGCAGATTTATCATAAAAATGTATTCAATGAATTTTAAGAAATCATTTTTAAATAATTTTCTCAGATGTCTGTAAACATTTACATTATTAATTTAAAATATACTTTAATGACTACATAATATAATATGTACTTATATTAGCTTTCAATCACCATTATTTAAATTCTATTCTAAAATGTATATAAGTATAAAAAAAAATTTTTCTATCAGTTTATTTAAATATTTTTTATACATCTACATAATGTTTAATAGTTGGGTTTTGTAAAGAGTAAAAAATTCTAATTTTTTGTATAAAAACACATTAATACTTTAAATAATACCATGATACATTACTTAAAGATTTATGAATTATACATACTTGAATAAAATTTCTGGTGCTGTATAGAGCATAACTTATTCAATACTACTTTTTTATTAGTGAAAATAAACATTTTTTTTTCGTTAAACTAGTATATATAATAATAATGGTATTTTTTATAAAAAAAAAAACTACTAAAATAAATATGTTATAAATGTATCATTATTCATTATTATATTTTTCAAAGGACAGCATTAAAAAAAAAATGATTTATATCACTACTTAATCAAATAGTCTGTATAAAATGTAAAGTAGCATATCTATCATTAAAATGATGAAGTAATTATCAAAACTTGAAAGAGTAATTAAGAGTTATTTTGAGTAGACTTAAAAAAAATGACTTAGTAATTATACTCATATTTAGATATATTATTCCTTTCGAGTGTTGGATAATGGATAAACTACATAATATTAAACTTAAAGATAAACTAATTTTTAAAAGTAAAAAATCAATATTACTTATACCTACTACCTTCGAAGAAAAAAAAAAAAAATGTGAATATCTAAGTAATTTTTATACTTTTTAGTTGTCCTACCTACATCTAAATGGTTAGATGTACTATTTAGAGCAATGCATCATAAATTCTTACTAAACGGAAATTGCTTATCACTATTCACTTGTTAGAAATTGTTGCAAAAATAATCGTTGTTACGTAAATGTTAAAAGTATGTGTTTATAGTTCACAGTGAGCTTGCAATGCGAAGAAGCTGTTAACAAAGACTTTGTTGCTGTCAGTCCTAGACCCAGAAAAGACAACGTTTCAATCGTTTCGTACAACACCCAACATCAGTTCTGTGCCAATACTTTGAAATCGTTCTTGCAGCTCGCCATACCGCTAAACGTGACCCCTGCTTTTAGCACGTTATTAGGTGATTATTAAATTTTCGTCCGTTTTAGACGTTTTAGTGTACAGCCGTATAGAATCTGTATTTATCATAATTACTAATCATAATTACTACCTGCGGCGACTTTGAAACTGCAACCGTTTTGAATTTTTGAGGCAAACACGGTTTCTTTTCTTTCATAACATCGATTAGTAGCCGTAATGCAAACTGCTAATGTGCGTCGTGCGTGCAAATGTTGATACATCGCTTTTCTCGTGTGTTTAGTGTGCGTGAAATGGAGGCTTCATTTCGAATTCGTCACCAGCACGAAAACTTCCGGCGAAAGGTTGAACGAAACCAAGGAAGGCACTTGCTGGACGGGTCCTGAAATTATAGACATCGAGACAATGGTGTGGGATTTGCCCATACAAATATACCCGTCCGTGCCGTCTATAGCCAACGACCCACATGCCCAAACACGTATAACAATCGCGATATGATTTTTAATTTTTTTACACGTATGTATTCATAAAAATAATGTGTATTATTATATTATTTTTTTAACGAATTTTCAATCAAAACAAAAAACAAAAAAAACATTTTACACCTTATTTTTTGTTTATTATTAATATTGTATCTTGATAAATTACTTTTATTCTGTTATTAAAAGTTGAAAGGGGACCTTTTCTAGTGTTTTTTTTCCTGCGCTGCTCATCCCGACCTGAATACCCTTTTACAAATGTCAACTTACACGAATACAATAATGTCCTTTGTGACGTGTTATTAAAAGGACGTCCGAAAAGACATTAATCATACTCGCCATACGCGTTGTCCGTCTGATGACCAGTGGCAGCGGTGGCGGTTCACATCACTGCAATTGTGTGCATAAAGCCACAAACTTTCGGTGAGGCTTCGGACTTGGGAAATGTTATAATATTATATTATTATAACAGTAATAATAACAACAACAATACGGGGCGCGCAGCGGCAGCGGTTATGATACAATTTGACAAACAAGGAACCGAATCGAGCAGTGTAATTCCGTGCGCGCGCACAAAGGCATTCCTGAGCAATACTGAATATTAAAATAACTTCCGGTCGGTCAAACATCATAAATGGCAAAGGCGGCAGATATGTGTACGTATAATAATAATAATAATAATAATATTCGAATCGGTCGTACGGGACGAATTTTGAATTCCTTCCCGAAGAAAACGCTTTATAGTTTTTATAATAATAATAATAATATGTATTGCCGTTGTTTCGTACACTGCAGCATTACGCAATAATATAATAACAATATATTGTTCCGCTAACCAGCTCACGCGCGTGTTTCATTCGTCGCACATAATAATAATAGCGCGTTCTCGAGACTTTTTCGGCGGTGAATAACATACGTATATTATACACGCGAGATACGAAGTTTTAAATGCGCGACGAGACACTTGCACGATAAATTAACGACGTTGGTACTGGGTTAATACGTCTTTGTGTGTGTGTGTGTGTGTTGGCGGGATTTTTTCGCCCCGCCATCCCGGTGATTTATGTATATTAACTTTTAATTTTCAGAGATACGAATCGATAACTGCGGCGGTGACTTATACATGGCACGGGGGGAGGTCGCCAGGGTTGATGTATCGTTCCAATATCTTTTGTGAGCTATACGATAATATGCGCGCGCGTGTACGTATAAATGCACAACGGTGTACCAGCTAGGACGCGGTGTGCAAAAAGGATGTAAGTGTATACGTATTATAAGCGCCTCCCGTTCGATATACTTGGCGCATTATGTTACGCGTTTTTTTTTCTAGTTTGTGTTTGTGCAAGACTATTTTCTTCGCCGGCCTATACCGAAACAAAAATATAAAAACAACAGCAGAATAAAAATCAAGTAGGCACGGGGTGCGTATAGTCAACTCCAAGAGCACATGACAACTATAATATACTTTAACGGGTATGATGGTCCTCTGCATCTTTTTAACGTCCGAATACCACCTACGCATTTTAGTCGCATTTACACGCATCAATTAACTTGGTAAACTGCTTTTGTTTGTAAAAAAAAAAAAATGTACACATTATCGGTTATAAAATGGAAACAATAGTAATTTTTTTACATGATGTGTGGGTTTATACAGGTTTTACTAAGAGTACATACAAACGACCTCCACGGCGATGGTCCTACCCTGTCGATATTAATACGAGTATACGAGTATATATATATATATATATATATATATATATATATATATATTATGTCAATTATATAAGTAACAACTAATTACAAATGTGTAATGGGCCATGTGTTCAACAAAAATGTTCGACATTAATGATAAGTATTTTTATTTTATTTTTTATGCGGTTTTTATGTTCACGTAACCTACCTATCATCGATGCATTCTCTGAGTACCACTAATGATAGTGCACGTACCATAGGTTGAAAAATACTAGTGTGTATTATGGTATACCTGCCAAAAATGAAATCGCTTAATTTGTACATCTATATCATATAATATATTCGTTACCTCTTTGTCTAAAATCTAAATCGACGTATTTGGACTTGCTTTACGTATAAGATATCCGCATCGGCTCGAACGAAGTAGTGTAAGCTATTCGGTTCGTTATAATAAACGTACGATCTTACGTGCGTTTCCACGCACGTAAGATTCAGAATTTCCAGAATATTGCACATATTCTGGAAATTCTAATTATGTTCGTATTGCAGTGAATATCTGACTTGTACTTACTTACCAAGATAGTAAGTGCATAAGCGGTTTCATCTGCAAAAAATGTACTTAAGATTTTTTTTCGTATCTTACGATCACCGGGAATCAAAACCATGTGAAATAATATAGTACTTATATCGAATTCATACCTATGACGTAACCTATATAATGCACATAATACATGTACATACGCAATACCACTGCAGTGGTCATTCGTCACAGATTTACATTATTTTTCAGGTGTTTAAATGGTTCAGGACGCGCTGTCGTATATACTTTTAAATTTTAATGCACATAGTAAGTTATTTCCCAGAATCCCGCGGGACAAGCCTGTATATATTAATATGTACTTTTTTCTAAGTACCCATTTATTTATGTATACTTGTATTATTATGTATATACGTATACATTTATGTGTACATAAATACATAATTATGCATAATATCGTAGAATTATTGCAGAGATTGGTGTACATAAAACGGGGCAATTAACCCTTTGCGCCATACAACAGTCGTCGCATCGCGTTCTAGTACTGCTTTGTATTATTATTATTAATGCTACAATAATACATGTGTAGTGTATGGGAGAAAAAAAAACAGGAAAAACAGAAAAAAATAGATACACCGCGGAACGTTACCCACACAGCGGCGGCGGCGGCGTCCGGTCAAAAGCTAATGAAATTCCCGCGCGTAACGTTTATTATTATTTTTAATATAAAAATCTTTCCCCATCCCTCCGACGCCGTTGCATATACACGTAGTATGACGGTGCAGCGAGAGGACACGAGCGGGCGGCTTTTGAACAGTGTTCATTTTTTTTTTTGTCGTCGACGTCGTCGTATTATTGTTATTAATATTATTATTATTATTATTATTATTATGTTTTTTAATGACGAGCTCGTCGTCGCCGCGTTTCTATCCCCGCTCGGCCGCCGCGGCCCGGCGAATGGGGCGACCGAACGGCGATTAGATGCGCGTGTTCAACAGATTAAAGACTTGAAGCCGCACCACCGGGTCCTCGTGGGGGATATTGCGCGCGTAACGAGCCGTAGGAATTTTTATGCGCAACGGAGAGGGCGGCATGTTATCATCATGTATATATGTATAAAAGCAGCACTCCCCCTCCCTCCTCCCCGGAGTCGTCCCGCGAATCCTGCTGCTGGTCTCGCGAAAGTCGTGTTTTGTCTGCTCCTGTTGTTATTTAATATATAATACAATACGTACAGCAGTGGATAATATAATGGGTAATAATGGTTGTTTTTTTCACCCTCTCTCTCTCTCTCACACACACACACACACACATGCACAAACTGTTTCCCTGTATACTATACGCTATAGTTGTCGCGGATCTGCGTCTATGTAAACAATACGTACATATATATATATATATGTATGTATGTACGATTATACTCGGGCAGGAGGAACCGCGACCGAGGTGGGCAGAGTGTGGGCTGACGATCGGAGAGGGGTGTTCGGTACGGACGACTGGCGCCCGTACGCGCGGCGGAGTGCAAAAGCCACTTGAACGTGGATGTATAGGGAGGTTTTGACGTGTATACGCAGCAGCGCGGCGACCGGGACCGTTATTAAATGTCACAAATTACCCGACGACGACGACGAGAGAGTAGGTATAATGACGTTTTTTTTTTCCTCCCTCTTTTGAACTCGGCGGCCGGTATACGGTATCATCAAAATTCCGATCCCGGTGCACTGATAGACCTCCGCACCGACACACACTTTGACGCACCCGATTCGGATGTACGATTTTATTTATTTTTTTTTCTCAACAGTCTTTCGAACGCCAGTTCAAAGGGCCTATTATGAGACGCGATTAAGCGTATACACTCGTATTATACGCGAATACTACCGCACTATATTAAAATATACTATATACACGCGTACGTGTTACGTACCTAATTTAAGTATAACTTCAAAAGTATCTGTATGAATATAAGAATGGTATTTATTATACGCTTATTTTAATACTTGCAATCAACTATACTTTTCCTAATATTAATAAAACTAATAATTATTACATTCTTCTATTGACTTAATCTACGTAGGCATATATGGATAACTGCAGTCATAGATCAATTTCATTTACTTTATGCGAGTTTAGTACAGTCAACCCTCAACCATATAATACGGTCTTAGTTGCCTTAGTTTGGAGTCTTTCTCCCTTTGCTTACCTTTCGGATTTCAAGGTGATCCTTATAGCACATTTGCATTTTTTTTTTTTTGTAAATATTTCTTACTCGTAGTATATTTGTTTTGCGGTATTATCAAACATTATTACATTAATACATTATTGAACTTTTGCTACGGTCTTGTAAACGTTCACCCACCGCCATTGCTAAGACGTGTGAATTATTTAGACTCTATTATTGTTATAACTTTGTCGAGAAGCCAAACGGAATGAAACCAAAACGCTACGAATTTCGACCTAAGTTAATTAGCGTGAAAAAAACGTTGATTTAATTACTTGGTTTTCGAAACGTTTCACGCGACTGTCTGGTCGGTAATAAGGACTAAACTTTAAATAAACTTTGGCTTTTAAGTTATTCACACTTCCCTAAATATTTTAAGTGTCGAATAAAGTTTGTAAAGTACCTACCTACTCTACTATATGTATTATACAGTTATATACATGGGGAAAAACGTGTATATGCTTATTATATACTCCTACACAAGTCGTCGACATTGTAGTATTATGATTTACAATGCATCATTATACTATGTACAAATATAGATGCATGACTATATAACTAACAAAAAAATTAAATATTTAAAACTAAAAAAAGAGGGTAATATTCTGTACATAGTTTTCGAGTTATGAGACTTTGAATGCAATATACATAACAGTTTTGCTGTCTTACAAATGTTAAATGCGTACACTTCTATGCCAATTCTTAAAAAATTTTAATACCTATAACGTTTTCAAGCCCAAAATAAATTATTTGTTTAAATAATTCTCACATAATGAATAATATAACTGAAAAGAACTCGACAAATGACCTGTGTGATGTGTATCATACTATCATCTGTACCTTTCCGGTTGCCGATCTAAAAAATTGGTTCATGATGTTTTTGTTGCATAATGAGTCAATGGGATTCAAATCCGTTAACTGTTTAAAACAGATAATATCTTCATTCACCATTACATTTATTTCTTTCTTCACTCGAAATTTAAAACGTGAATATTGTGTACCAAATAAATTATTATGTCATATGGACCAAATAATAATCGAATACATCTACATCATTTTCAAACATTTCATAAACGTATAAATGTGAGAACCAAAAGTTAGATTACTTATATATGTATTTACTTATCTTCACATTTGTACATTTAAATTAATTTAGTATCCATAAATAAAATACGGTAATTACATATTGAAAATATAACTAGGTACCTAAATAATAAGTAAATTATTAATTTTATCAAAACGAAACGCTCAATGAGGCCCAAGAGACTAATTTTTATTTTAACGTATATATTCTTAAATATTCTGGTTTGTAATTTTAATAGGTTTTATATTACCTAAACAATATATATACAATGCGATTTTCAAACAATATTTTAAATGTTTAGCGAAATAATATTTTAGTTAAATGTTTGTTATTCCGGTTCCTTAGATATAAGTAAGCACCCATCAGAAAAGCTTCTACTAATGATATTAGAATAGGTATAGTAGTTATCGATGAATTATTTTTAGAAAAAGATCAAATACTAGGTGCTCGTCATCGAAAAAATCTTAATTTTCAAATAAATAAATTTAAAAAAAGTTCATATTTCTAAATAATATTTAACAGTTTTCATATCAAAAGTGTAGATACATATTTATTGTATTAGTTTCTAAAGTTATAAAACTTTTGTAATATGTACTAGTGTACTAAACGATAACCTTTAAAATATCTATTTTACAATGTATAATATATTATGCGTAAACTAATTAACTAAACAAGTTTGTTTTATCTATATATGTAGTAACTATATAGTTGAAATGTATTTGAGTATTAGTGTACTATTGTAATTCTACTAGTGCACAAACAAACTTATCTAATGCACCTCGCGTATTTAGAAGTTCTAATTCGAACATAATTGAGAAGTACTTAATAGTAATACGATGTATTGATTATATATTAATATACGGAATATATAATATGAAATATTTTGATATAGTGCACGCAGGACTGGCTTAAGTAAGTACATGCGTTCGCATCAGGCGGCAATTTTAAGTAAATAATAACAATATATAATAATCAAAGGTAATACTTTGACCATATATATATATATGAACTAAGGTTTATGTTACAGGTAGCCTTATAGGTAGGTACTTACTTTGTTTATGGATCTACATGAATTAATAGCATTTTGTTAAATAACGATTTTTACGATTATCGTCATTTGTTTTCTTAGGTTTTCTCAATGTAATATAAGGTTTTAAAGCAGTGATCGCGACCCATCGGTTGAAGACCACTGTTTTAAAGTATATAACCTTAATAGTTTAATACAACGCTGGATCATGCAGCTAAATAATTATAATGCATCACGTCGTGTCGTGCGCCTAATCTTGTATTCTGATTTGTCTAGCGAACACTACGGCGACGTACCTGTACCGAAAAGTTGAGCAAAACCCATACATTTTCTGACTTATGGTATCGACGGTTTAAGTAATAAGTATATGGTTACGGTGGTCAAGAGATTTTTATAAAATATCAGCTTGATATTTGAACACCTACAATTGGTATTAAACTGTGAATTACTGCCACGTATACCAAGATACACGACATAGCTGAGATACCAACAGCCTTAAGATTTGATTATCATTGCCGCCACATATTAGGTATATTATTAATTTATATACTATTTATGGAAAATTGACGTTTCGAATCACTGTGAGTTGGCGCCACTGTTTAAGGTAAATAATGTATTAATGTTTCATCTATTTTCGTTAGTTGAATATTTTAATTTTTATCAAAATAAATTCTATCAACTTTTGTTTGTAAATTTTAATATATTATTGATGAGTATAATTTGATGGGAAAGTATACATTTTACGAATAACAAGATAAAAGGTAAACGAATGTAAACTATTATTATAATTATATATAGGTAGTTTGTTAAAATTTGTGAAGCATTAGTTTTTGTGATAATTCAAATTTTCTGTTGATAATAATATATATGCCGAGATCATTAATTATTAGAAAATAATTTTCTGTATACTCGTATGTCTATATTATTTTATACTTTTTAATATAAAATAATTGAAATATTATTTATACCTCTGCAACTTTTAGTTCTTTTTAATATATTAAATTTTACTTGTTTAAAAGTAGGTATCAATAAATTGCCAATAATGAAATATTTTTTTGAAAAATTAGATTTAATTTAGCTAAAACTGTATTTTTTTTAAATAAAAATAATTAAAAATGATTAATTTTGATATTAATTAATTTATTTATATGCATATAATTTAATTTAAGAGCGGCGAATTTAAGTATCACGCTGGGTGATACTTATATACCTAAGGACGGCCTTGAGTAAATTTATAGGAGATTATTAGGTGTACACTGTACATACTCATTATTTGGGTGTATAATAATATTATTAAGACATTTAATTAGAACAATTTACAATATTTAATATTTGAAAAGGTCACATCGTTCAAACATTAATTAGTTTAAAACTGTATATAAATAATATAGAGAAAGAAATAAAAAATACAGTTTCGTTTTGTTTAATTTAAACTAATTGCATTCGAATGAATTCAATAGTAATATTATTTATGAATAATTTAAATGACAGCGGAAAATATTGTTTTATTTTTATTGTTAAACTAATTCAACTTCGCGGTAAAAAAGCTATACAACTGTCAATTTAATTAATGCCACGTTCGATATAAACTTATAATTAAATACATGCATATTTCAAACCTACAAATAAAAGCATAACAAAAAAACAAATTACACATTACAAATGATACTAAAACTTTAAACATGAATACGTGGCTTAATAAATTCTGACTACAGTATTATTATTAAAATTATTTACAACGTTAAATAAAATAAAGTTTAAAACAAAGCATATTAATCATTATTTCAGTGATGATTACATCCAAGTAATGTAAACTATGTATCTTTGATAAGTTGTAGTGTACCTTACAATATATAAACTTCCTATCTTTATTCCTTATTGATATATTGTTGTATAATATATTATAAATTATAATTGATTGTTAAAATTTGAAACAAATTTGTTGAACTTTATTACATAAGTACACTGGGATGAAGATTTATACTCAATCATAAATCGCTGTGCATATAAGTATAATACAAAGTATAGTTTTTATTATATTTTCATTGTTAAACATTAGAAAAAGAAAGTGTAATTTGTACCTTCATACAGGTAGATAAAATTATAACTAATTAATATACTATATTATTGTATTAATTTTAATTAAGTTATGTAATTTGCATTATTTATTTTCCTATTAAATCGGTAACTAGCTGCAATACTTTTCACTAATCCAAGCGACCCACAAAATGCATAGGTTTTTTACTTTTTTCGGAATCTTAAATCTGTTTTCGACTTTTTAATTCAAATTCATTCACTTATACATATTTATATATATACATATATATATAAATCATTATTTGAGTTCATGTAGTATAGACGACTATTAATTTGTTTTAAATGGTGAAAGTTAAATCTATATATAGGTATAAGTGCGTAAATATAAACCTATATTTAAAATAAGTCATCCCAAAAAGCAGTATTTTACTTCATCTAATTCTCTAACTTAAGTTAGATATATTAGCTTGAGTCCTAAAATGAACATAAACTATTAATAATTCACAGTTAATTGTTACACTTATTTAATTTATACTTAAGTTTATAATACTTATATATATATATTATAATACTATATATTATATAAAATATAATACTATTTAAGTTATACTTATTTAATTGTTTTATTTTTGATAACGAATTTATCATAAAATATTTTTATTTATGTCACATTCATAGGACTATAGGAGTAAATAAAACGTTTTGCGACACTTAAAATGTTGATTACCTTCGATTGTAGTATTATATATTATAACAATTATAATTTAATGTACAGAAAAATCAATATGATTAAAAATCATATTTTATTGTAAAATTTATCAGTATTTCTAAATTCACGGTCACACGGTTGCATCAAAAAGAATATTCGATAACGAAAATCTTCTCCACTATAGTACTACAATATCATTGTTAATTTAGGAATGAATTCAAATATGTATAAACGTTCAGTGCCGAGAATAACGTACTGCCTTCCTAAAAAAAAAAAAAAATTGTAGATATATAATAAATTATTAGATTTTTTTTTCACATTTGAAAACAGTGATAATATGTTAATCTTATAATTAAATTACGATATTTTTGACTTTTATGTTTTGTTTAAACATTACGGTTTGAACATTATAATTTGCTTGTAAACATAATAATTACATTTTTTTAAAAATACTATAAACCATGGTTGTAATTTTCAAATTTTTGTCTTTCAGTGATTTTATTGTAGTCAATAAAAAAAATTCAGTATTTGGAAATAGGCATATCTACGTTAGTTTAAGTATGGTTAATTTTAATCAGTATATTACTATTACGAGTATTACATTCCTCATAAGCACCATGGTGTTTGCACAGATATGCTTATATAGTAAAAAAAAATAATAATATAACAGAGAATAACCATTTTTTTTTCAGATAATACGTAATAAAAAATAAATAAAAGTATTAAATCCGACGGTTTGGCTGGTTTCCAAATCCCAGGAATGGAAAAAATAAATTAATAGTAAAATAAAAAAAAAAAAAAAAATACTAAAAAGCAATGGCCGGGCCGCAATCTTTCTTGCCATCACACATATTGTATCCGGAAACCGAGCTTGTATACAATACTGTCGTTTGAGAATTTTCGGTTTTTTATGTACCTATTTTTATTTTATTTTTAATCGATTTGGTCGTGAATAGAGGTCTCGGTAAATATTGTTGGTGAGACATTTAAACGAGGCATTCGAGGAGTCGGACAAGGGTTCGGCGTCCCGGGGAAAAGAGCGAAGAGAAAGGATGAGGGAGAGGAGAGAGGACACGTGATATTATTAGCTACAATAATACACATCCGGGGGTTCGGGGGTGCGTAACGGAAGGAGGCGCGACGCCGGGCAAGAAAAGGAAATCCAATAAACCCCCTTCTGTCTACTACTACCCCGCCGCACCGCCAGTGATCTCCGCGGATGATGTAATAAAAACCAGGAATGCCTTTTAAAACGGGCCTTTGGCGAAAAGGGATGACGATTTTGGTTTGCTCGGCTGTGTAGGAATCCTGCCGCATACTCCCCTCCCACACGGTATAATAATGGAATCACCTCTTGCCCGCGACCGCCTCTCGCCTCACGACCCTCGCCCACCCGCCGACCGTGTATTTGTTAACTTGACAAATTTAATTAGCCTGCCGTCCTCGTACACGGAAGCTCGTTTAGTCGCGTTTTTGCGCGATAAAATCCCGCCGCGCGTAATTAAAACACTTAACCCGTTCTCAGCGGTGCGCAGATTTTTCAAAGTCCAACGCAAAAACTATAACAATATTCCTCTCCCCTTCCACCCCTCATTGTTTTGAGAACCCAAACATTCAGACGCATTGACACTTTATATTATAAGGTACACTTATTGATTGTACACCGAATTCTTTGCCCGTAATTGTTTGCGGAAAAATCGTTTTGATAGCTACGTAAAGTTGTCGGACGCTCGATTGTATATTATATACGTCCGTGATTCCGTTATTATATCGCGTTTCGTTAAGTTTTAACTATCAAAATTATCAAAAAGTTTGCAATATCGTAATAGTAGTAGTAACCAGTAGTAGTAGTAGCATGCTCAACAATAGTTTTAAATAATTACTATCATCCTTAATCCTTATACCTTGTTCTTTCTTTGATGTTGTATTTTCCGTATACATTGCACCAACAATAGGGTTGTAACCTTCAGTATTCTATGTGTTGACGATTGACAAACGTTTTAATTAAACATTTGTGATTCGCTACATTTTACAAAGTAGACTTTAAACAATATTCTATACGGAAAGCATTTATAATACAATAATATTACTTTTAATTTTTAGTCGTAATTTACATTTAACGTTTACTAGCTAGTAACTATTATAGTACGAAGAAAGCATATTTATAAGACTCTTTTTGAAACATTCCGGTAAGTATTATTGTAATTGGTTATCGGTTGAAATTAATTCAAACAATTATTTTGTGTAGAAAACAATAAACATATTATATTAATTAATTCAATATTCTCTAATCTCTATCATAAATTATTTTAAAACGTTGACATGATTATCATTTTGACTCGGAACCGCACAAATTGTATTTTCTAATTTTGTTGTTTTCCTTCTTTATTATGCAGTAATAAAAACACTTATTGTAATAACTAATAACTAATCTTTAAAAAAGGTCGAATTCTGTTGAATTATGAAGACAGTGTTAATATGAAAATAGTATTATATAAATCATACACAAATAGATTACTATATACATATCCTAGATGCGCAGTTCAATCTTTCAATTTAAAATGTTAAACGATTATTTGTATTTAATAAAGTACACAAATATAATATGTATATTGTTAAGTATGGAAATACTTAAAATTGTCCAGCTGAGTTTACATGTGTTGTTAAATGTATTTTGGTCAGTGCAAGTAATGAACATAAAATTTGAACGTATACCTGCGTAACAGCGATTAATTATGTTCTCTAAATCGTCGGGCTTCCGGCTTATATCATTTTCACGTTAATCAAAATAAATTGGACTGGTAAGATAGACAAGAAAAATATTACTGTAAATAGAAATTTAGTAGCTAGAAAATATTGTCATCGCTTTCGGCTGAATATGTAATAAATTATATTAATCAAATATAATATTTAAAATATCAAACACCTTAATATATATATTTTCGTCATCGATTATCCTTCATACATGTACTCGTATGACGCGTTCACGATGTTTTTCGACATCAAACGTTTCATATAAACCCCTCGTCAACTATATAGACGCAATTTAACTCGAGAATATTACACTATAAAACATATTACATTGCAGTCGACACAAACTTGGGTGCCGAATGAGATAAAAATCGCTTTATCTTATCAAACAAGCGTTGTTTGCCGTTTTATCCGTTGAAGTATACGAGTATATACGTAAGCACCGCCTGTACTCCATAATAATTATAAGGGTCTCTCTTCGGTTTATGATGTTGTTGCATTATCGAGTGTACAAAACAACTCGATGTCGTCGTAGATAAAATTCTAAATTGACCATTATTTCCGAGCCAATGATCTGCTAAACGATTTGTTCATTATTCGTCCCGGTGACCCAATAATAATAATACATTTAGTGTTCATGCATCGACATAAACGATCGCTGATAGCCCCGGCGGATAGAGCGCAACATTATTATGGAGATACTTATATTCATCTCGACGAATGTATTCGTATTGACTCGGGATGGTGATTTATTAAATTGAATTAGAAGAGAAAAATTCGATTTAATGTATAGATATTTTTTGGGGTTTTTTTATCGTTTATTCACGTTTTTTCAGCAAAATTATCATGTTAAAAAAAAAATCACGGTTACTATAGGTCTACTGATACTGTCACGGGCGCTATTCATAGGCAGGTTGGATTTTGCCATTAAATAAAAATTGTACACATAGTTTTAACGTTTTTTATTCAAAGTTAATGTTGCGTTTATCAAGTCTACGCGTCTACTGAAAATAACGTGTTTAATCAAACATAATTAATTCTTGTTTACTTCGGGTACAACAAAAATGAATATCAAAAATAAAACACCCATCGGAGCAGAATTATGATTTTGTTATAAGCGTTTAGGTAAATAATACAAATAATCGTATGAAATGAAAAATATACCATAATAATCGGGAAAAAAATATCGACGTGAACTTCTTGAGGTGCGTATATTATGGTGTGCGTAATGTGATTATAGTTTATATAAGTGAATTAATAATAATTTATACACGCAATACCCAATACGGCCAAAATATATGTTCTGATTTTCTTATTATACTTGAAAAGTTTAAAAGCGATTGTTATAAGTTATACAATAGGCGTAACTTTAAAATTTAACCATCGAAAATACGGTAACAACACAATGGTTGTTATGGTTGGATTGACGAATGAAAAGTTTTATTCAGAAAAAACGAAAGGAACCACACGTTACTAAGACATCTATAATATATCATTAAGTTACCATACACTTCATAGAAACTTTATTTATATGAACGTATAGAATTAATAGTTTCATTAATTTTAAACTGTGAAATGTTTCATGGTTTTATAATCTAACGTAACATTAAAGGCATTCCAAGCGACTCCTGTTGAAGAGAACTTTCTCTTAACATTCCGATTTCTTAATAAGGCATTTTCGGTATTTTAAAACCCTTACTTAGACCGTCTGAATTTTTATATACCTATGCATTGAATACAGTCGATGTGCGTCATGCTTAAATAATACTCTGTACATTATACGATTTAAATAATCTATATTTTTTCAGTGGCTTACATTATTCACGAAACGGTTTAAAATCGAGTTTCGAAATAGATTAATAAGACAATAAATTCGACTACTGTTCTATTGTTTAACAGAGATTATTGCAGATGTGAATGTAATTTGTCCTGGAGTGACGTATTTTATTTAAAAATATATTTATTAACGTAATATATCATATAAATTTTAGAAAAATTATAAGTTTAACCACGTTATTGGAAATGTAGAAACAATTGTTGATTAAAAGCAATTTATTATAGCTGGTTCGACAGGGAAATATAATAATATTCATCTGAGCTCAGCCATGTACTCTTACCATATGGATAACTGAGTTGAGTAAATCATACCATGAAATATTTTTAAGTGTTTTGGTTGGACGAAAAAAAGATAAAAATCAGGTAACATAATGAACATATCACAAATCAAATAAATATGAATGAGGTCAACCAATCAGATCCCTACGTATACAACGAGGACGTATACAAAAATTTTAGATTATAAAATTATATGATATTACACTCGCATTAAATCCTATTGTGGATTCGTTAGTATGACAGAAGAACTGCAAAATCTGATGCAACGATGAGGTTCTGTTTTCCGCGAGTATAAACGCGCGCTGCCCAGAGAATACATATACTGAGTTTAGTTTTGTGATTGAAAGGCGCACGTGCCAGCACAGGATACCACGTTTTTTGTTTTCCATTTTCAAATCCGTCCCCTGTGGATTCCTGTAGTCCTTCCTCCCCTCCTCGGTCTTCATCCACATAACCGCGCTTACACGTTACAAACTGTCTACTCCACGCACGCGTGTTAACATGTAAAAATATATATCATATTATCCTGTATATATTATATTTATATGTACATGCACCTAACTATACAGCAGGATGTACCAGGAGTAGCTGCAGGAGCAGGAGCAGGATAGAGAGCAGTCGCCGTGAAATATGGCGGCTAAAAGCTGTGGTTGGGTGTTCGGCGGCGACGGAGGCGACGGCAGTGATTTAATAATATAAACGATATAATAATGGCGGCTATAACGGTCGGGGGTAGAGGTTTTAGGGGTAGTTTGCCTGCCACCCCCACCCGCTATCACCACCGCAGCTGTACGTGTATATATATATATATTATATAGTTATACGAACGACGTACAATATATTTATACGCAACCGAGGGGGATGTAAGTATGTGTGTTTGTGTGTGTAGTGTGTATAATATGTACTGCGTGTAGTATATGCGGTATATTGTTATACACACACACATGTATATATATACATATACATAATTTGGTGTATATACACTCGTATGTGTATGTATATATATATATATATATATATAAATATTTGTATAAAATGTATGCGTCTCGTGTTTAATATTGAATAGAAAAAAATAAAAATAAAATAAAACATGTGCGCGCACCGAAAGAGTGGAAAAAAAGTCCCCCTCGGAGTTGTAGAAAAGAAAAAAAAAATGGAAGAAAGAAAAACCCAGGTCTTTTGCCGCAGACAGCCACTTAAAAACGGCAAAACGTCTTCTTTATGCGAACGTTTCGGAGGAAATTGCCTCGTTTCACCCCTCACCCGGGTTCGCGCACGCTTCAGGCCGTCTCTTTTTATACTTTTTATACGTATACATTTTTACGTCGTAATGGCAAATTGAAATTGCCTTTTATTGCGATCCAGGTATATATGCGATTTGCAGGACGAGACTGTGTACGACGACGACGCGAAATGGGTTTCATTTTAAATGTATATAAATTTATACAAATGCGTGTCCCTTTGATCCGGTACGCGTACATTTATATGATGAGTCCTCTTGCAGTAGTACTCTTGGGAGTTTTCATTTAATATTTTCGCTATCCGACGTCGCGCGCACAACGTTTACTTTTGCATCGCGTGTGAATAATAATAATATGCACTCCACAGTCTACATCACCAGTCGGGACGCGTTTTATCAGTTTTACCTTCGTATGCACGTATTTATATACTTTTTTAGGCACACAAACGCACAAAAAATAATATAACAATACGAATTCCGTCGGAATAAACTCAAATGTCTCTATAATATATGCTATACGCAAATCATCACGATCCCATCCTACATCAATCGGGTGGTGTTTCTATGCACTGTTCGTGTTTTTATATACACACTAAGCAGAGGCATTTTCAGGACATTTTATTGAGGGGGGATATGAATATTTATTAAAAAGTATGCCGTGGGGGCTGTGCCCTTCGCACCCCTTTTTTATATGAAAACAACATACATTAAATCGTGACATATTATATTTTTTTTACAAAATTATGTCAATTTTTCTTGATTTTTGGGCATGTCAATAAATCAAGTACGTACTACTAACTTTATTCATTGTCTATTGAGTTCCTTAAATAATTTTTCAGTGGATAATGATAACAAATCAAATGAATCATTATTAATATTATATTTCATTTTTTGATTATTATTATTAAATATAAATTAAACAGGAAACTCTATATTATTACCTAAAAAAAAAGGTCTGGGAGGATTCATCACCATATCCCCCCCACGCGAGAATAACCATGACACTAGGTGTATAATACCTATATTATACATAAGTGATTCTTGTTCTATTTTCATCTCATCGCGTGAAATAAATCAAAAAGTTTCCACCGCGAAGGTGTATATAATAACCACCTATAAAGTGGTCATACACTCGAACTTTGGTCATTTACATAGTGGACTATATATTATATTATTACAGAAATTGTTGTTGAAAAGTTCTACTCGAGTGAATACTAGCTGTGCCGAGTTAAATTCGGTCGTAAATTAGTCTCACAAATAGGTCCACCCGATCTCACGATTTAGTACTTTATTTTTAAGTTTAATTTGCATTGTGTCTCGTTCGCCCATGTACTTAGACCAAACCATAGCATTTTGGTCGTTACATAAATTACACAGCATTCAACTTTATCACATTAACGTATATATTAACACACCTTTATTATGCACGTGTTTGAAATAAATCACGTGAATTTTTTTAAAACGCACCACAAGAATTGTATGAATACAATAGGTATAATAACAATGTTAATAAAACTGAAAGGGATTTGAATTTTCTAAGCACGAATATGTTAAGAGTAGATATGCGGCTTATTGTGCACGAAAGTCTATGAACTATTAGATTTAATTTTTAACAAAAGTTAAAAGAGAAGAATCCTATTTTAATTATATTATAGATAAAAGCTTATGTTTAAAAAGCTGGATGACTATTTAAGAATTTAAAAAGCTTATTCGACTTTTGCTAGTGGCGCTAGTCCACATACGATTTCGTTAAAAACAATGTTTCTTTATATTTCGTTGCATCTATTACTTACTTATTATAATCTATATTTTGATTAGTGTGTACTTTGATTATTTTAGTTATCGTTTCACTTTATATAGAGCTTATTTGAGCATTATAGACCTTGACATGAATAGTATTATGAATAAGTGACATAAATAACATTTATCGTGTACACGTTTCATTGAAGTCACAGTGGCTTTTCGACGGTGTACCAGTGTCAATTGGATACCAACCGTTTCCAACAAATCAATTTGAATTTGTTAAATTAATTTCAATCTTGCTATTGAAATAGGTTTTTATTAGTATTCATTACAGCAACCAATCATTCGAAGCCACAAAACAGCATGCAATTTCGTGAACTTATCGACAGAGAATATTGTTCACTGTCACCTGTCGCCTATCATTAAGCATTAAGTCAATATAGTTTTATTTATGCAAAATAAATATTTGTCATATGCCATTATATTGATTATTTTGTTTCAATATACTCACCACGGTATTCAAAATTTAAATATAATTAAAATAAAAAAACGCTTTAGTTCATTACATTATATAAAACAGCTACTAAAAAAATGCATGTAAGACATATCAAATATAAAAATAAAAATTGAATAACATAAGTCTATTTATGTATATTATATAACATTAAATTAATCAAAGGAAAAAAAAAGGTAAAAAAAAAAAAAAACGTTAAACAAATAACACATTTCAGTAAATATATCGTTTTGATGTACGAGTTAATTTTACTTTCTCTTTCCGGAAGGCTATTTCGGTAAATTTCTTGTACTACCAGTGGTTTTTCAACATTCTTTAAGGATTTTTTTTTTAAGTTTTTCATACTTACCTTTTTTGTTTACACTTTAGTTTGCGAAATCTTTATAAAATGAATGTCTGTGAGTATGACATTAAAATACCTGAAGAAGTTGAATTAACAAAAACATTTTTTAAATGTATATAGTTATACATTTATTCTAAACTTTTTAATAATTATTTATTTTTTATCGAAATAATTTGTCTTTTAAATCTTCTATAGTTTTACTACTTATTACAGTTGTTTAACAATTTATTATTCTGAACTTTTCGAACAATATAAGTGGTATACCGCACACATATACTTCAAAGTTCAAACTATATAAGATTCTTCTTAAGGAATCTTAATAGTACGTTAGAAGAAAACCTGTAATATATGTTATATCTGCACTAAAGATCATGTAAAACCAAGGTAATTATATCATTTTTGTTAATATATATATATATATATATATACATAGTATATTATTATACCATACCTAATGGTTTCTTATACATTATGTACATTGTACCAAAATTTATTTTAATTTTTCGTACACGCATGTTATAACTACATACTATAATAATTACTGAATTAGTAGTAATATTATAAAATGTTGAACGGTTTTACCAATACATTCTTATTTATTGAATAATTATTATTGAACGTAATGATTATATAGGATGGAGGAAAGGTTTTCACAGAGTATGATAAACGTAAGTAAATTAAGCGTATCAATTTAAAACTTTATTAATGATTTTTAATAACACCAATAATATTAAAAGTGCACTTCACTTTTTTTTTTTAAAGTTTATTTACATCGTAAAATATATTTACATCAACATTGGTAATATATTATTATAATTATTAATAATAAATGGAACATCTAACCTATATTATATTCTAATTTTCTATTTGTTTAACGATCTTGTATACTTAACACATCAGTTGAAGTGTAATAAACTTCCAATAATTTCCAAAGTAAAAAATACACAATGATCTCAAAAACTGGTTTTGGTTTTCGATTTGTGACCGTTTTTACATGAAAAGCGATTTTAACAAACTTACAAGACTACGGGTAGCATTAAAATTTAGATTTATATTATGACCATATTATTGCTGAGGGCCTGGGGCAAACGTTTTATAATATTTTTTCATTCAACGTATCCCGCATAATAATATGTAATGTGTAATCGACTTGTTGTGAAATTACATCGTATGGGCAACGCAGTAGGTATACATACTGTTATTTTATTTACAAAATGCATTTAGATTTTGGACTACTCGGATTATTGAATTTTAATGGTAAAAATAGTAGTTAAAGTAAGTTCGAATTTTTTCATAATGCTTATGAGTAGTACGAACAATTGTTGGTTTCCGTTTCCGAGTCCTCGTCTTCTTCACATTCTTGAACCATGTCCTGCGTGCTTCTTTGGTGTATGTTGGCCAACCTCTGTTGCTGTATTTCTAGATGTTGTTTTCGCCATTTTATTCTACGGTTTTGGAACCAAACTTTAACCTGGATAAAATAAATAAACAAAATAAATATTGGGTATATTTTTTGAATAACATCAAATTATAACACAACGCCGAACGTAGTTTATACACAAAACGACAAAATAACTGATAAGTAAGACAACACATATTGTTCGGCAAGGAAATATAATGGAAAAAGTTACAACATCGTAAATGTTTTCATCGGACGTAATATAGTATAGCGCACTCACTTGTGCTTCGGTTAGTTGCAATGTATGAGCCAAGTATAGTCTTTCGGGACCCACCATGTATTGTTGACGTTCAAATTCCATCTCTAACCTTTCCAACTGTTCCGGAGTGAATATCGTTCTTACTCTTTTTGATTTACCGGAACAACCATGTTTTTTACTGGAACCGTCAATTTTGTCTGAAAACAAATAATAATGAACATTATAATCAAAGTATATATTTCGTTACATATGTTGTATTGTCAACGGATAAAGTATAATAGTGCGGTTTATCGAGAAGCATATCATTGAAAACCTGTATTCATACGTAACACAAAAAACCGGTAACGCATATTCAACAATTAGACAAAACGATAATTTATTTTAATATTTATTGCTCGCGAGATAAAAAGATTAAAATTTGTTTCCGATTGATTATGAACCAAAATAATAGATATATTATTAATTTAACTGCAGTATAATAATAATCGTATTTCATTGTGAATTGAGCGTGTAATATCAAGTGGGCGTGAGTGTAATTAATGGGGTCATGATTTTTATTTCACGAACATATTATTATTATTATTTTCATGTCCGACTAGTAACAATAATTATTATTATTATTGTAACGGATATAGTATGCGCACCCTTCTAATGCAATGATACGACTATTATTGTAATCAAACAATCGAATTAGCATGACAGCAGTCACCCGACACTTGTATAATAATCGATAAATTTGTTCTTCGAACATCGAGCCGCTGAAGCATTAATAATACATGTACGTAATAATTAGAACAATAATTTGTCCTGCCAAAATCACTGGACCCATCGACCGCAAATGAATAAATTCACACTTGCTCAATGTGAATAAAAAACACCGCAACTATCCTTGCGGAGCGCATAATAACCGGTCTTGTCGTGATTTATGGCGATGGGGAACGTATAAAAAAATAAAAGAATAATAATAATAACACGTAAAATGTTGCAAAGGGCACCGAGTGGTCGACCCTTTAGCGAAAGGGGTGAGCAAATAACTACCGCTATCCTGATGCGGGGGATATTATTGTTGTCGGTGCGCGCCGGGTCGTCGGATACGTTTGTCTAAATAAAAACGCGCCCTCAGAGAAAACCTATACAAAACGCATCGTGCCGATTAATATTCAGAGCTGTAAGCGAGTATCGTTGCTATGTAGTTTTTAAGTGCACCGCTCCTATCGTAGCCAATAATACATATTATTAATATTATTGTGTTATAATATAAATTACGGTTTCGTCGGTTCCCTCGCCGTCGTCGCGCAACGACCGTGTTCGAAGTACGTCATACTTGTGCGATTGATACCAGGTCGCCGG
The DNA here is from genome assembly GCA_025469195.1 of Chaitophorus viminalis. Taxonomy (NCBI): domain Eukaryota; kingdom Metazoa; phylum Arthropoda; class Insecta; order Hemiptera; family Aphididae; genus Chaitophorus; species Chaitophorus viminalis. The sequence continues at coordinate 55,440 of JAIPRK010001202.1, forward strand.
AACAATAGTTGGTAGTTTTATCGCGACTACGAGTCGAGTCGAAGAGAAGAAGGTTAACAGAAAAAAAAAATACGTTATTCTCGATCTTGCCCGTTTATATGTTTTAAATGAAATAAAATACATATTATTATTATGTGGAACCGGCCGGTCGAAAAGCGACGGTGGCGGAGGCGTTCGCGGACATATTACTACTATACATTGATGACGGGGTGGTTTTGTTCGCGCACGCAAGCCAGAACGCGAACCGTATGGCAGCACTCGTCGACCTCTGCACGGACGTGTTTTCGTGTAGTAGATTTTCGGTCAGGGCGGGGCGCGCTGGGAATATTATTATGAAAATTATTATGACATCATTACACCCCGTGTGCGCTACGGGACAACATCGCAGCTCCATTATTGTTGTCAACGTGGGTGTGTGTGTGTGTACTTATGTATGCGAGTGTTTGTGTGCGAGTGTATGTGTACGCGATGTCAAGAGTAATTAACAACTTTACGCTAAACGCCACCGCCACCACTCCGCGTTACCCGCAACCGACTTTGTCGTTCAAGTTTACGACCGCGGGTGGGCGAAACGTATATATAAAACCGGATGGGCTTACAATGGTCCGGGAACAGGATCGTGGGGCGGATAGGCAAAAACGAAAAGGACGAGACATACGCGACCCAGATTCCTGGCCGTGTTCTTTGCACTCGCGACATCACGTCGAAAAGTATTGTTTACTCAATATTATCGTAACGCTATGTAATGCGCATCGTGTGTTTTATTTTACTTGTTTTACCTAATTAAATCAATTACAATTTATTTAAAGAAAGTATCACTTTTATTTATTTCAATTTTACATGTCATGCTTGTCATAATACAAAAATGTGTTGTTGAATTGTTTTCTTATGTTAACACTTGAATAATAATGATAATAATAATACGGTTTTTACCACTAATTAAAATACTAATAAAATTAAGTATAGGAGTATACAACGTCTTCCCTTTTTACATTTATAACAATTTATAACAATTCATAACAAAACTTACTTTCTAATATTTAGTTACATAATTATAAACATACAAAATGTAATATAAAAAATTAATACTTTTGAACATACTAAACATTATATAATAAACAAAATATTATAAAAAAATAACAAAATTTGCTTTCTAATATTTAGTAACATAAATACATATACAAAATATATTATGAAAAGTTAATACTTTTGAACATACTAAACATTATATAATAAACAAAATATCTTATCAAAATCTAATCATCAATAACCATATCTTATTACTTTTTTAACTATACGTCCTTTTCTAGTTCTCGTTACATGTTCCTTGTCTCTATTTTTTGTTTTATTATCCTCATCATCCTCATCTTCAGTTTTAGTTTTATTCTCCTCATCTTCAATTTCAGTTTTATTATCCTCATCATCAGTTTTAGTTTTATTATCCTCATCTTCAAATTCATTCAACCTATCATAGTCCTTAATTTTTTTAATAAATTTAGTGTTTCGCCTTACCAATCTCCCATTTTCATTTTTCACAATATAAGATCTTGGAAGTTCTGTTTTATTTTTAATGACCACTGGTAACCATTTCTTTTTAAATATGTCTTGTACAAGAACTTTTTCACCAACATAAAACTGTTTTTCTTCTTTACCAGAATTTTTATTATAATTATTTATTTGTTTATTTTTAATTTTAATTATTTCTTGAGTGCATTCAATTACTTTAGGTTTTAAAAATTTACTGTTAAAATTATTGATTAATGTTCTTAAATGTCATCTGTAATAATTGAGCTGGGGAGTAATTTCAGCCTGCTACTGAAGTATTTCTGTAATTTATAAGATATAAACTCAAATCACTCTTTCTTCACTTATTTTATTTAACATATTTTTAGCAATACTAACTGCTTTTTCCGTTAGTCCGTTGCTTTGATGATAATTAGAACTGCATGTTACTAAAAAAGTAACCCAGCTTTTTAAAAATATTTTGAACTCTAAACTGTTAAAAGGATTATTATCTGCTACTATAATTTTAGGTATCCCTACTAAATACCTTCTTTAATTTCTCTATCACTTCACCACTAGTTTTTCTTTTGACTTTCAATACCTCTAGCCATCTAGAATAAAAATCTATTACAACTAGATAACTTTTTCCAAAACACTTTGCAATATCCATGCCTATTTTAAAAAATGGTATCTCAGGCGTATCATGACTCAGCATTGGTTCTTTTCTTTTAGATATACTGAATTTCAAACATATTTTCCAAGCACCAATGTGATTTTCAATATCTGTTTTCATACAGGGCCAATAAAATAACTGATTTGCTTTTTTCATTGATTTGGTCATTCCCAGATGGGTTTTATGCAGCTTGTTTATCACATATTTTCTTAATATTTTAAGTACTATTAAACGCATTCCCCAATATAACATTTCATTTTCTAATGTAATCTCATTCCTTAATTTATAATAATATTTTAGTTACTCTCTTGATGTTATTTTTTTAGGCCAACCATTTTTTAAATAATTACAGATTTCACTTAAAACCTCATAATTTGATGTAGCCAACCTGAACTCTTTTTCCTTATCATTTTCAAATTTAATTTCAAGTTCATTTAACGTATGTACAATATCTTGCATTATCTCATCACTTTTCTCTTCTCTTTTGATGTAATTGCGACTAAGAAAATCTGCAACATACATATACTTCCCAGGCAGATATTCTAGATGTATGTTATATATTAACAATTTAATTCTCAACCTTCTGAGCCTATTATTAGGTATTTTATTGATCTCTTTTTTCATAACCTTTTCATAACTTCTTTTAAATTATTTAATATTTTATAAGGGACCCTTCTAGGAGGGACAGATATAGGAATTGCATAATTTTTTAATTTTACACTAATTTTGTCTGAAAATTTTCGTAGCCCTGTAAAAATATCAACATTTTCTTTTATAAAGATATCTTTCTCATTTTCACTTCTTTTTATTTCATTTATTTCACTCATATTATAATTCGATTTGATACAATCAACTAGTTCTGTCCTAGTATTGGCAACTCACCATAGTCTATTACTTCAAAGTAAGTTACTATTTTATTTCTCTTGTTATTTATATTAACTTTAATTTTTTCCAGTCTGGCGATTACGTTCGTCATGAATACACGTTCTCTCAGTTATCGGTCCCCGTAATTACTTCGAGTCCGCAAAACATGGCGCCGCCTCGACCATCACAAACCAAACCAAAACGACATTTGTCCTTGCCTTCTAGCCCATCACCACATAAAGAAAAGAAAATCAAGTCTTATACATCACCAAATCGATACACGGCACTGGCCAAGGTCACCGATGGCGATATCGAAAATAAGGTATTTCAACCAAATGATAACATAGTAGTCTGTGAGAAACTATCTAAAACTATCACACCTATGCCAATCCGAATACCGGCGATCTACATAAAGAACGTCACCAATTTTTCAACATTCAGTAAGAAAATAATATCACTCACAGGTACCAACGATATTTCATTTAAGTCCACACCATCATTTCTTATAATCCGACCTAACAACCGCATAAACTACAATATAGTAATTGATCACTAAAAAGATACCGATGCCGAATTCCACTCTTTTCGGCCGCACTCCAAACGACAATACAAAGTAGTAATCAGAAATCTGCATCACTCCACTATCATAACTGATATTACAAACGCCTTGGCCGAACTTGGACACTTGGCCACGCGCGTGGTTAATATCAAAAAGAACCATCGTCCTTTACCACTGTTCCACATAAAACTGGTTCTTAAAGAAAACAATAAAGAAATCTTCAAGATCCCAAAGCTCCTTCACTCCGCAGTATTGATTGAAAAACCACATACAAAACGCAAAAGCCCGCCTCAATGCTACACATGCCAAGCTTACGGTCATACGCGCAACTACTGTAGTCAGCAGCCCAGATGCGTTAAATGCAGTGAAAATCACTCAACTGATATGTGCACCAAAAATAGTAGCCTCCCGGCTAAATGTACACTATGCTCTGGTGCACATACAGCATCATATAAAGGTTGTATCATTTATAAAAAATTGACAAAATCCACAAACAAGCCAAAAAGGTAGACATTTCAAAACAAGACACCTCACGTCGTTATGTATCGCTTTCACCCCCGTCCGGTCCATCATACGCCAGTATAACAGCTGCCCAACCGATATCCAGTATTACAGATTCAACGTCAAACATCTTGAACGAACTTAAAACATTATTAAATCCATTAATCTCTTTAATAACTGTAATTTTAAACAAACTCACAATAATATTCCCATAACAGTCTTTATTGTTTTTCTTCCTAAACTAAATCTCTTATCTCTTATAGTCTTATCCACAAACCTTATAAAAAATTATCTACAATCTACATTTCCATACTCTATTTGTATAAACCGAAAATCATTAAACCGTAATTAACTGTAATCTACAAACTTGTAATAGCATTCATATATGCTGAAACATTTTATAATTAATAAATAAAAGAAAAAAAAATTTCCCAATGATCCAATTTGAAACCCTCTTTGAAAAGGCTCTAATTCTCAGCATACTTTTTTCCAATTTGGTATTTAATTTATTAAACTGCTTTAGCGGCATTACATTTAATTGTACACCAGTGTCTAACTTGATCATCATTTCTATATTATCTATACTCACTGTATCAGTCCAACTATTACATTTCTCAATTGCAATTGTGTCTAACAATAAATATGTCACTTCTCTTTCTACACTTTAGTTCACTTCATTTACCTGATAATTACTATTTTTTTCTTTAGATTTACACTTGACAGCAAAATGATTTAATTTACCACACACTTTACAATTTTTTCCAAATGCCGGACATTTGTTTATTCCATGTTGGTTACCACCACGGCTGTAGATAGTATGGTTGCGCATCGAGCTACGAAAAAGTGGCAACCGAAAGTTCTTATCAAATGTACGAAAAATTACCGAAAGTCACGTTTTGGCGCCATCTAGGTCATGCTATACTTTGATTTCATTTAGTTTTAGAAATTTAAAAAGTTTTGTGGTAAAATTCAAGTAGTTCTACTTAACATCCGTGAAGAGCGCTACTAATACTTAACTTTTTTGAATCTGAGATAAGAACTTCCGTATGCCACCATTGAACATAGTGTAGTATAGTATAGACCGATGTGCAACAACTATACTATCTAAAGCTGTGGTTACCACATTTAAAACAATTAAATTGTTTGCTATACTTACCATCTTTATCTTTACATTTTCCTTCAGCATTGCTAGACTTGCCTTGGCTCCATTCACTGTATTTTCTGTTTTCTTTGTTCTTTACTTCATTTTGATGTTGACTTGTTTTACATGCCTCCTTTGACTTGAAACGCCAATTTTTTTCTTTTTCAATTTGGTCGTCACTTTTTTATTGATTTTCTTTCTGCACCAAGCGACAATTTGCTTCAGCTTGCTCTACCAATTGACAATATTTTATAACTTTTGTCAATGGTAAGTCTTCTCTTAATAATTTAGATTGTAATTCTTTATCATTGATTCCTAGAACTACTTGTGTTCTTAAGAGCGCATCTTCTGTTTCTCCAAACGAGCATGATTTAATTAATTCACGTAGATCAGCATAATATTTGTTAAATGGTTCACCTTCGGCTTGTTTACGTGTAAAGTATTTGTAGTGTTCCATTACCTCATTTTTCCTAGGAACACAATATTCTTCTAATAATTCGAATATCTTGTTCACAGTTACTACATCAATTTTAAACGTGTTGTAAAGTTTTAAACCATCTGGTCCTAGCAGATTTAGTAACCTTGCCACTTGTACTTCTTGGCTTTTGGTATTTGTCTTAGTTGCCATAAAATATACTTCAATTTCTTGTTTGAATATCTTGAAATTATCATTTAAATTACCTGTGAGTTTCAAACTTACAGGTCGATTGACTTCCATGATGACTTATTTGTATCCGTTTCAATCCAGCGAATAGGTACTTTATAATATTATTTTATAATATATATACGACTGCGCCATGTTTTATTTTACTTGTTTTACTTAATTAAATCAATTACAATTTATTTAAAGAAAGTATCACTTATATTTATTTCAATTTTACATGTCATGCTTGTCATAATACAAAAATGTGTTGTTGAATAATTGTTTTCTTATGTTAACACTTGATTAATAATGATAATAATAATACAGTGTTACCACTAACTAAAATACTAATAAAATTAAGTATAGAAGTATATAACACCATATATATATAATATATATGCACGCGTATTATGTGCTAAACTTTTATGCGTGTATACGTGTACGTGTATGTGGTACGTCCATTTGTGTCTGTGTATGCGTGTGCGCAACGTATAATATGTACAAATAATGAGATTATCCATCAAAATTCTTACAAAAAATGCACATATGTGGTGTGGGGAAGGAGAATTAACGCAGGAAAACGTGTTGTGAACATTTTTATCGTACAATATAAATTTATGTGAAAGTTTATATCATAACATGAACTTATAATAAAAAGAGCTAGGCTTGCACGCGCACACATGGGGGTCGAGATTCACAACATTTTGTCCGTATAGTAAAACTGTTTCATTATCTGCAGATGACCGCGAACACATATTTTTTATACCGCACTACGGTTCGAGGTGATTGTTAATTTTTGCTACACCGAGGTGAAGTCGAATAAATCTATCAATTGAATTTGAACGAAATTCGTGGTTAAAAACCTCGATAATATGATCACAAGGACAATTAGTTTCTGTTGGTTAATATCATATGAAATTTTATAATTGTGTAAATATAAAATAATAATGAATTATATTTTCCTGGATATTGAGCATAAAAATATTATGGAATAACGAAATTCACAGTAGGTAGTTATGTACGCAGAATCGTTATTGTCGAAAAGTTTCATAAATATTGAAAACACTTAGGGTCGATTTTAAACAAACCAACAAACCACCCTCCGACGTTTGACGAACAGGTGCCTTTGTAAACCGACAAGGATAGTTTTTCGTACAAGGGCGTGTAATCCCTTCCCCCATACTCGATTCGCTTTGCTCGTTTGACTTTTGTTGTCCCCGACTTTATCAACTATATAATTGATTACAACTAATCGAAATTCTAAAACCGCAAAAATGAATCATATTATTAATTAAAATACGAAACATGCATTAACAATGTCATTTGGATTACATATAGGAAAATATTTTATTTAGAAGATTTTATAACACTTTTAAGGCCAATTTATAATAATCCCAGTGAATTAATTAATAAAAACTGTCATTTCAATAAAACTAAATTATACTTACATAAATGTATTTACGTTCCATATAGTTTGTATTCAAGTAAAAAAAATCCCCTTACTGACCTGAATACATTTTTGTATAACTCACGGAATAACATTACATTGTTCTTTTGATGGGATTTCTATTTTAAAACAAATTTGCAGTAATATGTTAGTATGTACGTTTTATTTATTTTTTGTATTATTTTAAATGCTATTTAGTAGTTGAACCCATTAATTAAAATTTTTAACGTCCTTAATTAGGAACAATAGCAGACGTACAAATTGTTATAATGAGCTTTGGGTCTTGGCTATATTTTTCCTAATAATGCGTTCAGACTCAAGCGCATGGATATAGGAGATGCACTGGCATACTGCTATATATATTCTTCAATGTTAATAAAATAACATAGACGTATAATAATGTACCATTGAATTAAGACGGTTGTGGGTAGATTGTCATTCTGCAACCGAGTGGTTAATGGTATTCGGTCGACAGGAATTTCTGAACATTTTGTGGTGTCCTTTGGAATGGAGACACGGTATTTCAAGTCATCATTCCAGATTTACCCGTATCACGAGTCTAACACCATCAGATTAAAATTATAACGTCTTTGAGTTCTGATGAAACGTAAACATGCCCAATGCTGACGATATGAAATACAGATTATTGTAAATATACAATATACTATGTTGTAAATTATTATATTATTATATATTATATGTGCGAAAAAAAAAAAAATAGAACGTTTTTGAATAACTAAAATTTTATGACATGGGTTTCTAATTTCTATTATTAATCCATTTTGTATGAATTAATAGATAAAACGTTTGTCATAAAATTGATGAAATTGATGGTTGCACAATCATTAGCATATATCACATTATAACTATAACTATATTCTTACTATAACTGCAAGTTATTTTGTAAATATATGATCGTCCAAAAATACCTTCTTGCCGCCAGTAGAAGGTAGACATATATAACATAAAATTTTAGTAAATTAGTATAATTTTAATTTATTTAATTTATTTGTATAAATTGAATACACTAAAAATTAATCAGTAATATGCTCAAAAAGTTAGGTCCTTTAAACTAAAATTTTACTCGTGCAAATATTGTTATTAAGTACATTATTGATTACCTATTTATAAATGTTTAACGGACTATTTTCGTGAATCGGCTAAATTAGTTTAACTATTCGAAAAATGACGGTGTATGCGCTCGTATTACACTACGATTTACTTATGGTTTTTATTTTTATCACACTGATATTAAATCACGATTTTTTACTAAAGCGCACTTTTAATACTGCTCTATCGTAGCTCCTCGGGGTAAGTTTATAGCGATCCACCTTCGATTACGAACTATTAGTGCCGGTGATCTAGAATATTTAGCATACATACTTACATGTTTGCTCTATTTAGAACTTACGTTACGTATTTTTTAACTATAACAAAAATCCATGACTGTAATACAAAACAAGTCGTGAAACTACAGTAGCTCTGTTAACCGACTAAGTTAAGTTATTCAAACTGATTTTTAAATAGCTATATACCTAGTTGTATAATGTTCTTATTCCTGCGTAGTATTTTTATCTCCTTTATATATTTCGTTAAGAGGTAGGTCCTAACAATTAGTCTATAATTTATTATAATACCAACTATGCACCAGATTTTAGCTAAAGAATGTAATTATGTTTTAAATGCTATTACTATTAATTTATAATTTGTTGCGGGTATAATTAAACGGCCATTACTAAACGAGTTCAATACAAATCTTTCGTTTTAATTAAATGGTTAAATGAATGTTAAAAAAATAATTGTTATTTGTAATGAGATATAAATGTAACAAATGAACCTATACGATATCCTATGGGAATATTAATGATCTCCAATAATTTACACATTTTATTCTCAGCGTACTTAAATAACCAAAATAGAAAAAAATCGAAATCCTTAGAGATATTCTTGACAGTCAACGATATCAAGTATAATATAGTGTAATCGTTTCATCTTAAAATGTATAAAAAATTTGACCGTTAAACTTGTTATACCGTATAATGACGTTCGATAAATGTGTACATAAATATGTATACCTAGATCGAATGTTATATGATAATCTTAAAATATTAACATTATTAATTATTAGCACCATCACAAAGTGTTAATTTTTTTAGCAAAACCATTATATTAATATCGTTTCTTTAATTTATTCTAATTGGTAAAATATTCTAATATTCTAATATGTATTTTAATTTTAAAACACATAAAATTTAACTATAATTCCAAAATTGTTAACGCATTGTCTTTTTTATAAATTCAAATACATTATTTCTTGAATTTTAAGTTGTTGCCATAAAAATAAAATATAGATCTATATACGCTAATAATTATTTTAATTCTTTGATGAAAAAAAAAAACGATTGAAAAACAACTTCTTGACTATTATATGAACTGAAACCACTTTGTACACTTCCATAAACATGTATGCCTTGTATTTATAGAATCTACATTGATACTTAACTCTCCCCTTTTTGATTTTTATGGTTTGAAGGGGTACGTAACAAAAAGGGATTGAATGATGGGTGAGTTTAAAGAGGATGAACATAATAACATAGTATGATAAAAATACAATATTTCATAACATACATTATATTATTGCTCACCACGAATATTCTTCAACGTCATGTATAATTATTAAAAACATATGAGTTGTAAATTCTGAAATTCATGTGAAAAATTAAAATAACAATACTGGAAATAAATAATGTTAATAAAATAAAATATTATACAAAAAATGATAATCATATAATTGTATACTTGAAGAATATGTAAATAGGTTACTGCATCAAATATTTTAAAACTTATAATTTATTAGTAAATAATAATAAATTTGAATTTAATTATTGGCTTGATAAATGATAACTAATACAATTCTTATTTTTATAGATTTCTAGTTTTGAGGATTTCAATCGAATCGTGTAAAAATATTATACATAAAAATCAAACAGTATAACAGCACAATATATGTATAGTTAAATTTTTTTTAAAAAAAAAATCTACTAGCTTCTGGCGGTACTTATATACCTAATGTTATATATAATTTATTAAAACTTTCTATCTAATCATTTTATAATGATTATTGTGGTCAGAAAAGAAATAATAAACTGTTGTTATAGATACCTTTTATATTAATTTTAGTGATAATTTGATGTAAAAACTTTGTATTTAACAATCACGATTTTAAAACATTAATATTATTTTTATTTTATAGTGCAGTTTATACCCGTTTGATATGTTACTATATGAATAAATACTGAAAACCTTTATGCATTAAAAATAATTAAATTGCTTGTAAATATAAAATCGACAAAGCCAGCTTAAAAATAGTCCAATGTGTTTGTATACAATGCAGTAAAATTATTTAAGGAAAATTTTAAGATTAATTTCATTCGATTTGTTTGATTACTCAGTGATTAAAGATGCTTAATTATTTTTTTTTATTATTGAAATGCACATATTAATTTGTGTTATTTGGTTTAAATTAGACATTCGTGTTCAAGAAATGCAATTAATTTCTACTTATAATATTAATCATTCATTATAATTCGTCCATGCATAGGAAATGTAATTCGATAAATTGATGTTCGTAGGGTTGTTTTTATTTCACGACTTACACATTAAGTTATCGACAGTAAACATTATATTCATACGTGTAGTATATATTTTAATTAATATAATACACAAATATAATTGAATAAATATTATTGCATATTAGTTTACACGCGTATGATTATTACGTACACAGGTAATTACATATAATTATATACATCAGCTGATTCACAATATATTTTAGCAATTTGAAACATTTTAATTTGTCTCATTTATCTTCACGTATATGTACATAGTATATTTTATGTAAAACATATGTTTCGACTTCGGACAATGTACGTACCGTGACTAACATTATAATCGATTACTTACTATTAGCAGCTTACATTTTAGGCATTTACTTAACGTTAGTAACTATCACAACACTGGTGTACTATTACACCTTCATTTTAACTAGGATTTGTAAAACGAACAAATTGTTGATATTATAAGCTATGAAAATGTGTAGAAATAATTATCATTCACATTTTCAAATTGCGTAATATCGAAGCAGAAAAAGACCATAACATTATATATATATAAATATATGTGTGTGTATGTGTGTGTATAATTACTTTGATACTAATTAACGAGTTTACCGGACAGGCACAGTGCATTTTATCGAATAATTCGATTACGAATAAAATATATAGAAACACTATATTTTCAGCTTATTATCATCGAAAATGTTAAAATAATAATTACATTTTCCATGTTGTATAATATTAGTAATTAAATATGTATTTCATATCCATTTTCTGTTTGATTTGTATAACTAATTGTGAACATTGTATAATAATATGTTTCGTTTGTATAAAAAATAATTAATAATAATATTACCATGTGCATGCATACAATAGTAACGTAGAACAGCATCTATACAAAGTTATTTTATATAATAGTGTAGGGTTGACATTTTTTACTATGATCGTTTATTTATCATTAATACACGCGTAACACATTATATTTATGTCAGAGAGTACCTAAAAAAAAACCTTTTAAATGCGTTTAATAACACAGTTTATGAAAAAACGTAAAAAAAAAAAACAATATCCCTAGTTATTTTGTGCTACAGTTTTGTTTTTGTTTTAGACGCATTTTATTATACAAATTGTATTATACTCCAACAAGGGTATACCAATATATATATATCTATATTCGCAAAAAAATATAATAATAATTTGCGCAGTCGTGTACGCGCGACAGATACTCGTGAGAAATAAATGTATAGGTATACGGTTGGGTTTGATTAAACAATTTTTTCGAATCAAATTTGGTTCTTTGGAACACTTTTTGTTTGTTTTGTACCGCGTGGACAAATAATGCGTGAATATTGATGTGCGTGTTCTTACTACCTATTTAATAATTAGCTGCATGAAAACGTGGAATTTTTCATTTTAGAATGAGCCAAACCTCAAAGTGCAATAATTAAAAATGTTCATCGTCACCCTTATACTGTGCGTGTAAGTATATATTATATGACGTGGGGACGATATCGCTCTTACCATGATCGCAAAACTATAGCAACATAAAACTATGAAAAGTGCTCCTGCAGCACGAGAACACTAAATAAATCGGTACATAAAAAAACCAGTTTTAATTAAGATTTGGATTATAGGAAGCGTGCGGTTAACCGCGATATTATTATTACTACTGTTTGAACTGCATCATTACGTTAGTATCCTACAGTATGGATTTAGTCTGTTGGCCATCGTCGATGTAATTATATATAGTACGCCAAAGACGTACAGGTTTTATCATAATATACCACGCGCGTTTAATACACTCACTAATTATACAAATATACAGATATACGTAATTGGGAATTGTTTTCCCCGCCAAATACATTGAAAACGACTGCAGTTTCAGTGTTGAATAATCTTGGAGAAAAATCGACATTTCAGTTGTTGCATAAAATACACGTTCAGTTTCTGGAGACTCGCAAAAAAGTTAATACTCAAACCATGTATTATATTATAGTGTAACAGTGGTTCAACGAGTTGTTATGCCCAACTTTGCATGACAAAAAAGTTTAAAAATCGCTCTATTAACGCGTATGTAATATAAGTTATAACCGTTTCTTGTTAATACCACAAGTATAACTTGCAGTATTTAGTAGATTGTCCTTACAAATTTTTTAAGACCTAGAATGTCTATAATATTATTATATAGTTAACGCGCGAAGAAGTCCTGGTTTGTACAATGTATTAATGAACCTATATGTTCAACCTATGAAGTGTATAGACCCCTCAACTTGGAGTGCGTTGACAACCGTCTCCGGGAGTATACCATGTAATAGTTTGAAATTGAGCGTTGACATAAAACGGGCAAAATATTCTTCCGCATGAAGTATATACACGCATGCGTTTAGAGGGTTGTTGCATTGTGTAGGTCCTCAAAAATGACTTGCCGAAAAGTCGAATCTAATAGTATATAATTTATTATATAATAATATTATTGCAATGCGCGATGTCAACGCGTGATAGAAAATATCGACACGATGAATGAATTATTATTACAATAAGAGCGAGCATGCATCACGCGGAAATGATTTTCAACTTGAAAATACGTGATAAAAAGAGCTGCAGCCACCCACCCAATTGGCCGCGACACTTCAATACTATAGGTTAATATTTGAAATGTACATTTTTCACACAATATTGGTCAGTTAACAATCACGTGCCTGATCAATGAAAGTCAACAGCATATTATTGTAAATACGTATAGAATTACCGTCTCTGTGCTTTTTGCCGTGCGCCGCCCCCGCTGCCGAACCGGTGGAAAAGTCGAGCGCGGTTACGGGTACGGCCGAAGGGTCGACCGCGTTTACTGCTGCGGTGGCGGGTGCCGACTGGCCCGCGTGCAGACCGAGTATCGCGTCGATGGTGAACGGCTTGCAGGGCCTGGGCGACGACGAGCTGAGCGCGTCCGACTCGGCGCTGTCGCGGCTGACCGTCCTGGCCGCGGCGACGGCGTACGTCTGGAAAGCTCCGGCCGCGGTCCCGCCCCGATGATGGTGCCTGCTCGGATGGTGGTTGTGGTGCTGTTGCTGGTGCTGTTGCTGATGGAACCGGTGCTGCTGTTGGTGCAACTCGAGCAACTGCGACAGAGCCGTGTTGTACTCCTGGAACAGCGGGTTCTGCAACATCATCATTGCTCACGGACACAGGGGGAGGGGGGGGCGTAACCGCGTCGTACGTCGGAGTGCAGCGGTTTTAAACGGCGAGAACGGTTAAATAGACCAAAAACAGATATGGCTTTTGCAATAATTCGACGTGTTCTTATATACTATTGTTATGATTATTACGTGTACCGCGGGACGGAAATGAGTGTATTATATATTGCCGTCACGTTTCGCAACGTGGTTGTTATCGTTTAACCATTCTTTTTTTTTTTAAAAAAAATTATCGTTTTCCTCCCGCCTTTATCCCGACCGATTATTGAACGTTATCACGAGGTGTAATTGTTATCAATGGACGTATCGCAGCCGAGTCGCGTGCGGCAGTATTGTATGATGTTAATGTATGGCGTGCGTGCATGTGTTAACCGGACATGTTGCGCGCGATCAACTGGCCGCTACGACGACGACGACTTGTCCAGGAGAAGACGGTGGCGTCCGCGGATGCCGCCGAACGGGCGTGTACGCGTCGGACTGCCCGCGGGCCACGCCCCCTACCCGTCGACCGGAACAGCGCCATTGGGCGCGCGGCGGCGGCGGCGTCACGTCGCTCATCGGCCCCCCCCCACGACCCACCCCGCGGCCAAAGGCACATAATATCATAACGGTGCACCCTCTCCCTCAAACCCCCCGCCATTCGTCGTCTAAGCGTAACGCTCGGCGCGCGCATGCGTAGCTTCGACCACCCCGTCACCCGCTCCGCCGCCAACCCGTCATGCGCCCCTAAACTATCGTCGTCCTCCTATCGCGATGCGCCCCCGACCCCGCTCCGCCGCGGTTTCGCCACCCGTCCCCGTCGCGTGTATTAACTGCGCTTTAATGACGCGCGCGTATCGTCCCCCCTTCCTCCCCCGCGGCCATCCCGAACGCGGTTTGTGCGCATTACGACCGTGCACTGCACTCGCACGATACCCGCGCGTTATACTGCCACTATATACACTGCAGCACGCATGCGAACGAAGACGGTGACACGCAAGCGCGCAGTTTCTCCGGTTTTTCATACTGCATAGTCCGCGGAAAGCGCATGTAAAGTACTGTACCTTCCGCACGCGTTTCGATATATACGTACATATTTTGTCGTTGTTTTTCAATCCGGAGATTGGCTCCGGATTGAAAAATGTTGATGAAAAAACAAAATTTTCCCCACACGACAAAATAAAATGTATGTCCTGTCCATCGCTCCCTGCAGCGGTAATTCGCCGTGCAAATAGTGACTCCTATACATCATCCTGCAGCATTGAATGGCTGATGTATTTCGTTCTATATAGCTAAGTCATATCTCCTCTTGATCGTGTTCCTTCAATTCCTTCAATTATTATAAACTATGCCGATAATGCCTCAACATGCTGTTAGAGTTTATTTACTATACATATATTATTTACTGTTATACTTAGCTTGTATTAGTTACTTAATTAATTATTATTTTACTTTTATCATATTTCACCTTATCTTATACACTTTTTCTAAAATCCGGTTGGCGTCATTCTAATTAACAAAATAAAAATAAATGTGTCTTACATACCGTAAATATATCCCGATGTACTACATAGTTTTATATAGGATTAATATAGATTGGAGGTTCCCAACCAGGGTGCCGCGAAATTATTTGAAGTATATTTTTTTTTAACGACTTCACGAAAAGTATAACACTGTGAGTAATAAAACACACTATACTCATATATGTCTACTAATACTGTATTACTTTTGTTTATACTAAAGCACTTAGCTCAATAAAATCCAAGTTACAAAGTATAAATTGAAATACACGACATATTGTCATTGCGTATTCAGTATAGACTATAGAGTAGGGTAATATAGGCTATAGGGTGTCTCCGGATTTTTAGAAAATAAAAAAGGGTGCTGAGAGTCAAAAAAGGTTCAGTTATATACGACCTTCTAAGCTTGATTTTTTACAGAATAATGATATTTAAATAAACTTATTATTTTCCTTTGATCGTATATTCGATTCAGTTGAATTTAACAGTTTATAATATGTATCTAATATTACAATTTTCTGTTGAATTTTAAAATTGAGATTTACTTAATTTATTACGTTTGGCAATGCATTGAACAAGAACTTGTGTCTTCAGTTGTGGTCAATATTCATCCACATACACAAGATAAAAGCCACCGAAAGGAGCACTCTCATGTCCCGCTATTGAGCATATTATTAATCTTTCGCTGCCTATATAAGATTCTAATACACCTTAAGTATTTATTTGTTACCTATACCAGGAGCCAATTTTAACTCAAGTCCTTTGCAATAGGTGTTTTACAAAACCTTTACCATCGGTTGATTTACTCGTGTCTGACTTCACTTATTTTATGGCAAAGAAAACTGAAGTTATTGTACATCATGCAATAATTATAATAATAAAATCCTCGCGTATTATATGTTTTTATATGCTATAATTATACTTTATATCATAATTTAATATTGATTAAACCAAATTAAAATAATCAATTTTATAGATTATATGGATAATTTAACAGTATGTTTTCGATTTTGTAGTGATGTTAGAAATGGAATTGCCTAATTCGGTTCAGCAGAACATTAAATATTTATAATAGTATTACTACATCGTGCGTTATGTGCACGTTGACATTTCATAAATTATCCATTTTGTTAATAGTGTATAAGTATAATCATATTTGTTCTGTATAAATTTATACGTATTAAACATATTGTATTGCATATGCGTATCACGGGTTTTTAAATACGCTTTTGATTGAATATTAATAGCAAACATATTGTATTATTGTATAATATAAATATTCATACTTAATAATTAATATAGTTTCACTTAAGTAACTTATATGTTTATAGTATTACATAAAATATATTATTATGACCACGATAAAATATCCTACATGCAATTAAATATTTTAAAATCAATTTTTGAATTTAAACTTTAATCTAAATTTAAATGTTTTACAGTATATGTACACACTTATGATTTGAGTTGACTGTATGATCAGCATCAACCACACATGTCTATTTTTATGTAATTAATTATTTAAAATATAAAATTGAATACCAATAATAATACATAATTTATTCATAAGGAAATATTTTGAACAGTAATATCAAAATGTTAAAACCATAATTATAAATTATAATATACCATATTTAGTTTTTCGTTTCAAACAAAGACCTTATGCAAATGCTAATTAGGTATACATAATATACAGTTCTAAGATTATTATTTTTATATATTTTTGGAATTATCTTACGGTAGAAAATAGATTGCATATTTTACTACATTTAATTTTTATTTTAGCAGAATATTATACTGTTCAACGAAATTATACTACAGTAATATAAAAATATACATGCTTAATACTTGGTCTTTTCAGAACCATCACTGTTTTAAGTAAATTATGTGTCAAATGATATATCAATATGAATAGGGTAATAAAAGTTTTATAACTTATAAGACCACGTTGCTATCTAATATCTTACTTAAAAGTTTTAACGTACTTGTTAGGTAAAGAAAACTATATAATACAATTGAATTTTCTCCCATATATTGCAAACTCTGTTTTTCATTTATCGTATCCTTAATTATAATATATTATTTATAAATACCAGTTTATAGCTTTACAATAGCTTACAAAAAGCTGTATATTATTATGTATTGTATTATTTACATTCTCAGTATTTTCTCAAATATACACGAGGTTTAAATATATGTTTTCAGTCACAGAATTAAATGAATTCCTATCGTATGCCACGGCACCTAATCCAAATCGAATCAAAACTCTGCAATAGCTGACGCAAGTATCTAACAGTTATATAATAATATAATATAATGTATCTGCTGTTGCGTGCATGTGTGTGTACAATAGCTATTATACCGCACGCGTTTGGTATGTGTATATATATATTATGTATTATGATATATATTTATATGTATATTTTTTACTTCAATGTGTGGTGAAGGCACCTATATCTAAAGGATTTAAATTTTTTTACACTCATCCGAAAATAATAATGTACGCCGGTGTGTCAAGGTGTCGTGTACGATACGTAGGTACGACCTATATGTATACATAATGATATTCGTGTTGGCAGAGTGGCGTGTGTGTATACTGTACGTATATGTAGTTGACGCGGAGCACATTGATGCGCTTTCACTGGAAAATTGTCATTTAAATTCCACACCGTGAACACAATAAATGTTGTTTCCCCTGCCCTTTCTACGTATATGCCCATCCCCGCTTCTGTTCTCGTACATCCAATTTCCCCGTTGGAAACGGTCGTCGTCGCTGAGCCCACGGATGAGGCTTATCCCTCACGGTCCGACGGCTTCAAATTAAAAGTCAATTTCGGCAGATAAGTGTGCGACACCCCAACAACGGCACGCCACCGTGAGCCGGCTCCGTTCGGTCTGGTGCAGCAGCGGTCGTTCAGACCACCGCACGTTATATTATATAATATATAAAACATAATAGCTATATACTGCATAAACACAATGTTAAGTAAACTGCTGCAGCAACGGGCAAACAGTATACCGCGTACGTGGTTATTATTATTGTTGTACACATATTATATACACTGCAGCACGCACATAATCTCGCCTTTGTCAGTCAGCGCCGAACGACGAGCGAAGAGTGTTCACTTTTGACGGTGTGCAATCGACCGTGTTGGACGCTCGGGCTTGGGCACAATAATAATAATTATAACACGCGGCTCCGGCGCATATCCCGGTCCATCGTTATTATTATTATTATTATTATTATTATTATTATTATTATTATTATAACGTGTTAGTTGATTATCGCAACGCGTTCGATTCCAGGCGGACCAGTTTTCGATACAGCAATAATATACGTATCATATATATATAATTATGATTTTTTTCGCAATGTCCACGTCACCGCCGCCGCCACCGCTGGGATCCTAAAAAGTATAAATTAATTACTTTATTTCGCGTACGAAAATATATTATATACACACATATATACCTACACCACCCCATTATCACCACGTTATATTGTTGTCGCGATCGGTGGACGAGACGATGAGGACGGTCCAGACTTTATTTGAATGCGACGATTATTTCAGTCAAAACGCGTTGTTCGTCGTCCATCCGATTGTGTTTTGTACACATAGTACCTACTATTATAATATTATCATTATATTATTATCATTGTACACTCGTCGCGGACAATAATCTAAACGAATAATATGTATAATATTTGCGCACAATAGACGCGCGGTCCAAAACATGTCACATTTGATGGAACAAATAATAATAATAATAATAATATATTATGTATTCAAAAATGCATATATTATTTTTGAACATTGAACAGCAATAGTATAACGAAAATGAATGCGAACACGTAGGGCAGGTCGTGCGTTACTTATACACGTAACGCGTACAACGTTTTAAATTTTAACGTAATATAATATTATTATTATTATTATTATTATTATTATTATTATTATTATTATAAATAATGCCTCTACTGCGTACTACATATAGGTCATTATGATGTATTTTAATTATTTATATACATTCGTGTAACACATAATATTACAATTTCATACTATTACGTGTTCTATACTGTCGTTATTATTATTATACATATACTGTATTGCGTTCGTAAAAGGCATATAATAATACATATAGGCACAGCAGCCGTATCGTTGAAATGGTATTGATTTCAATACGCATCACGCGGCAACAACCGAATAAGAACCTATTGTTTCCATACGGCGGCGGTAACACAATCACGTCACATACGTATATTATAATATTATATTATACGTCTGCGTAATACGCGATTTGTATTTAATCGCACGCACTATATATATGTGATACGCGCATAAGCCGTTCCGAAGACGGCGAAACGGCACCGGCTCAAGACCATTTTAGAGGATGTGGTCTAGAGAATCCGTCGACCGAGACGTGTGTCCGATTTTATTATAATGCGTGTGCCTACATATTATTATAATAATACATAATGTTATACACCTATATACGTAGTATATCGTATATACTAGGCCCTAGCTGTATATTACAATAATACGATGTGTTTCCGAGTCGCACGGAACTCGTGTGTCCCGCCGGAACTTCGCACACGCTTTTTGGTTTTTACACGAATATAAATATTGTACTTGAAGATACTATTATTATTATTATAGTCGCTGTGTTGGGTGACCGGATAATGCACATCGTATATCTTAACGTATTTATTTAAGACTTTATAATATATATATATATATATAGACGACGCGATTAGATTATACATAATACCTACGTTGTCGTATCGCCATCACGTACCGCTTAAAATGTAAAAGGATCTAGGTTTCTATAATATATTCAATATCATAGTAAGTAGGTACATCCGCCTGTAATCTATAGCATTGCTCACTATTATATCGAATTGAACATTTATCAATTGAAAATACTCAAAAATAGTTTTAGAAAAAAAATAAAAATTTAATATGGTTATTTTACACGAGATTTTCATGAACAAATGTCTATATATTATGTAGATATTTTATTAGTGTCGCAGTACTTACATATGCACGTCGCAGAGTTTTTTTTAGCAAACAATTAGGTCATTTTTTAGGTACAAAAAAGTTTAAAAAGTAAATCACCACATTACCATCGCGTGTTACATTGTGGGTGTGCATCATTAGATCCAAACATGACCATACTAATTCAATTATTATTTCACAACTTATATTCGCAAAGTAATAACGTGAAGAAACTATATAGGTGTTACCCATGTAGATTTAAGTTGATAGAAGATTTTGAAATTCAATACGTGGAAATTTGTTCGATGAATTGCTTATGAACATATACAATTATTAATAATGTAATATAGTAGATACTCCAAGTACTCGGTATAGTATTGTCGATTCCATTACCATATAATTAGTCTCCATTCCACTGAACATGTATTGCTTTCATTTAAATTTTGTACACTTGATTAATCAAGTATAAGCTATGTAGATTAAAGTATAGACTTATTAATAAGTCGAGCAATTAAATATTATTATATTTAGTTTAAGACTGAACGAATTTGTTTGAAATTTTCATACAATAATTTCAAGAGAAAAAATGTTTTCTTAAAATGTTTATTAAAAGCTTGATTCAATTGCGTTGTCTAACTAGTTATTACTTGCACTATTATTAATGTATATAAATATAATTGGAAATTTAAATAATTTTTTTTGTTTTTTATTAAATTACAATTTTAATAAATTTATATAAGATCCTTATTGAACGTTGCTCAAACAATTCAATTTATTCGAAGCATTAAAACTAAAAACTCATTTTACAATGTGCAAATATAATTAGATTGATTCAGGGAAGTTGAAAAAAAGTGATGCCGAACAAAAAAAATTAAAAAAAAATTAAAATACGTCGTTGTCAGAAGACTGAGTTGAGTTGGTTATCGGTATTAAAGCGATTAGAAACAATAATATTATGCGACATTTATAAACGCGAGTTTTGTATCTATATAATATAATAATACATTAATAATGGATATCGCGATACGCAAGCGCAAAACTAGCTATCCGGAAGGACATGGAATGAAAAATGCGCAGGAGCATAATATACTTATTGCGGGTATACAGGTTATAGAGGGATGTACACGACGGACGTAATAAATACTAAACAGTATAATATACGTGCAGATTATTATTATTATTACTATTACGTAGCCCTTGCACAGTCTTAATCGGATTTATTGCAGTCGATGACATCAAGACCGGCAGACTGCTATATTATACGACTGGGACCGGATACTGTTTGGTCCTGGTCGACGCGCACACGTATTATACAGATATAAGGTAGGTACGCGAAGAGCGGACGAGGGCGATGCAGAGGTTTATGCCTACACGCCGCCGCCGCCTGCCCACCCGTTCATCATTATTACTCGTATTACCTACATCACCAACCCTTTTGTTCATTACACACGCCGCCGCCGTTACTATTCTTCTTCGCCGTATCGCTTTCGCCGACCCGATTACCGTCGCCCCGTCATTTAAACGCTTTATACTATTATTATTAGTGACACAGAAAAGTGTCCGATTCATGCAAAACCATAACGTCGAGTATACAACATTATACCTGTGGCTTCGGCTACAAGTGATAGCAGTGTTTTATTTCCCTCTCACACCCCTCCACCCGCCTCTTCCTCTTCCTTCAACTGCTCTGATACGTGTACAAGACGTGTACACGGTATCTCGTTACCGGTACCACGCACTGCTACGCCTCACGCGTGTACCCGCGCATAGGACGTGTAAACTGAAAAAGCAAACCTTCAATAACTCGCATACGTTGACGGTTCAACAACAATGATATCTTCTTTTCATACTAACTACTATATAATAATTTAACCGATTGTCCGGAGCTAAAACTTATCTTAATATACCTCACCATAATAATGTCATCTCTATACTCTACCAACATTACATTCAATTACAAGCAAAATTACAATCGTTATGCCGCCTTAACATTAAACAATTTTAATGCTTAGGTGAATCTTTGATACATTAAGCAAATAAAAAATTTCCAAATTCTTTTCTATATTTATAATATAAATGTAACACCGATAATGTATCGGATGCTGTATTTAAATATATTCAATTTAATTGGTATCTAAATAATTTTGTTCCTATTTATTTTATTTTTTCTTTCCTTCCTTCTTAACTTCGGGTCATTTCATGTATATCATTACATTTAACATTTCCATTATTATTCAATATTAAATCGATGTGTACACCAACGAGACTTTATCACTGATTTATTCAATATAAAAAGTTTTTTAGTGTTTCCTGTCATATACTGCAGGTATATGACGTACTGTGCGCAAATAAGTCGCCCTTGCATCGTCGTCGTTTGACTGTGGTTTTAAGAGTTGAACTAGAAAAGTATTGGGAAAAAAACAATTATCAAAATAATATACATTAAACATTTTTCATACCACTGTTACATAAAGTCTCATAAAGTCATAAACTCATAACATTACAAACAGTAGTAATGAAGTTATATATATTAGATCATATTTTTCATTGAAGTTCATTGCTGTGCAGTGGGTGTGTACGGAAAAAAATATATTAATTGGGGTATGAAGGGTATATTATATTTTTTAAAGTTAATTTTAAAATTGTTTTATTGTTTTATAATTGCATGGTCAATCAAGGATCGAGTAACCAGTATCTTTATTGGTGAACGATGAAGAAAATAATACCCATTGATCTCAAAAAATTCTATCCGCTATAAAAAAGAACAAAATATTTATAACAAATTATTAAAACGTGATTTGATCTATAGCTTAAATCATGGCTATACTAATATAAGTGCTTCCAGTGTATAACAAATATTTCTATCCATGTTACATCAATATTATAAATATTATAAACATTATAATATTATTAATATACTGTACATTAATATTATAAATGTGAAACATGATTTGAAATTAGATATTGCGTAAGACTATGAAATACATAAAAAAAGAATATTATTACAACATAATAATAAAATATTTGAATTTTATAAATTTAAATAAAATCAATATTGTATAAAACAACTGAAGTAATCATTTATTATATCGACGAATAAATTGCAGAAATACAGATATTTTTTATTTAAACTCTACGGGTTTTTGTTATGTTCCGATTTCTGATGAAAAAAATATTGAATTTTGACAATCATTGTCATATGGTTCAACTCATACCAAGTAGAACTCGTTTTTATTATAAAATAATTCTTCCAAGAAGTTAAACATCAAAACTTTAAGAGTATGTTATCATTACCAATACATTACTATACTATACCCAGTATAGATATGACTTAAGTACATTTTTATGTTTGAATACAAATTACATTTTACTTCTTTATATTACAGCATTCTTAATTATTCTATTAATCATTTATTCCAATAGACATTTTAAAAATCATAACGATTAAAGGTCTATAGTAGTAATTAAAAATAAATATATTAAAATTGTTTTCTTCATATATCAGTATAATAAGATATGTTTAAGATATATGAAAATAAAGTATAAAGTAAATGTAAGAGAATTAAAGCTGAAAAGAATATGGAGTTTGGTTCGAAAATAATCGTCCATTTATAGAGATTCGTTTACAGTGTATAATTTATAAATCTGAGATATAATTACTATAAAATTACTAGTTTTAAACTATTGTAAATAGTTGATCAGTTTAAAAATTTCTCAAACCATAATACATTTAGATTGCAAAACTTACATATTACTCACTATACATTATCTGTACCGGCTTATTACTTTTAACACTTATAAATGCTTACATGAACTATAATTTGCATATAATTTATTACTGTACTATTCTATAAATATAAAAGGCGGAAAGTTTTAATTATATTACCCATTTAAAATAATCCCGATATAATTATATAAGAAAAATGTTATAAGTGTCTTAAGCTAAAACACAGTTTTATCTGTAGCTTATTCATCGTGACAGGTGCAAATTTAATGCATTTAATTAATATTATTTTTTATATAATGTATGTTGCACTATCTGTTGCACGTATTTACAATACCTGTCGAAAGTTACATAAATTTATACTAAGAAAATTGTACATCATAGTAGTCACGTTATGTTTAGCGTCTCTCACGTGTGAAACATAAATGTAGATTTTTTTTTTCTCAAAACTCTAAATCCCTTTGGATGTACAGCCTTATTGTAGCATTTTTATAAACACAATGACACCGAACATATAGAACAATTTGTTTTATATATTCCACCGACAAAGTGTGTTATTGTTCAAACGACAAGAATGGCAGTTGAATATAATATGGTTTACTGGCGTGTGTAAATAGATGCGATTTTTGTGAGAAATAAGGCATGCACTTAATTCGATTATTTTAAATTTAGAGTATAAATTTTAATTGCATGTTTTGTTAAAGAATGGCAGTTGAATATAATATGGTTTACTGGCGTGTGTAAATAGATGCGATTTTTTGTGAGAAATAAGGCATGCACTTAATTCGATTATTTTAAATTTAGAGTATAAAATTTAATTGCATGTTTTGTTAAAATATCATGTGCATTTGCGCAGATACCTATGTAGGTATACTATGTACTTAGAATTTATGACTATGCAAATTACCAGCACCTGGATAGATTAATAGTAAAATATATTATACTAAAACCGGTTTTAAAACACTTCTAGTTCAACATTTAACGATGTTCGATTCGGTATAATAGCTATATCAACTACGCAAATGCATGTTTAATACTTGAAATATCTGAAATATCCAAAAATTAAACTGACGTTTAACAGCACTAGTTATTGTGTAGTAAGTATAGTACATTGTAGTTGTCCATGAGAGATGAATAACCTAACACAACCGAAACATACAATTACGTTAAAAAAATGTGAAACATTTAAATTCGTCTTTTGAGAACATTATGTTTAGCATTATTTAAAATTCCAAGACATAAATGTTTTTGTTTTTGATTGTTGATTTTAAATGTTTTTGATCTTATTAATGATTTGATTTTATAATTAATTAATTTCGTATTCGTTTAATTATTAACATTGTTTAAAAGTGTGCTATTAATTGTTATACCTTATATATTATAATTTAACAATTTATAATAATATATCACGTAAATACATTCTATTCAAAACGTTAACAATAGGTATGTAATAAGCTAAAACTAATAAGTTATAACAGAATAACACATAAACATATAACTATGTTACGCCGAATTTATGAAATTGCCGATTACATGAATTCGGCAGAAAAATTGCCGATTTCATGAAATCAGCAACGCTGTTGCCAACAACGTGAAATCAGCCACCAAATTCACAAAATCGACAAATTTTGATTGCTAATTTCATGAAATAGGCACACTTTTTTTTGCCGAATGCATGAATTCGGTAACACATTACAAATAGTGATACCTATATAAATAACCAAAATTCCATCGATGGATCGAGGGTGACTGGGCGAGGAGATGCAGCCAACCTTCTTTCAGTTATAAATTATAATAGAAGAAAAAGATGGAAAATTTCGTATCGCGACGAAAGGGGATTCTGAACACATGGCTGGAGCGGAACAGTTTGGCTACTACAAAGTACTGTTCTTTAACGACTGCAGACGTTCAAAATTTAAAAAATGAATATTCTTTACGGGAACTAGCTCGAAAGAGTCAGTTGGGACCGGACAAGGATATCGACGTTGTACTTGCCGTACAAATTGCACATCAAAAAAGTGTATATGGAGGAAAAATAACATGATGTGTAATTCAGCGTGCCACCCCGGCCGTAATTGTCAAAACGTATAAATATAATATAAATATATAACTAAACATATAAATATAATTTCATAACTTTCAACTTGTTTATTTTTTTTTACAACTTTTTACATATAATTTATAATAACAATATGATTTTATTATATTTCCAATGTCCATGTACAATCATAAATATAACACATTAATTTATATTGAATTATGTGTTATCATTATTTTAAGAATGGTCGTGCCGATTTCACGAAATCGGCAGTATTATGCATTTCAAGTTGCCGATTTCACGTTGTCAGCAACAGCGTTTTTTTCTGGAGATTTCATGTAATCGGCAATTTCATAAATTCGGCGTAACAACTACACAACATGGTAACTGATATTATTATACCGTCATCTCATCTCAGATGATAGTAACTGTTGTTTTCTTAATTATTTGCCAGATTTTTACTTTTTAATATTCTATTTAAATATTTAAGATATATGTTAAATTCGAGAATAGGAAACAATAATAATTAAATTAAATAAATATCATTAAATGTTTAAACAAAGAATCGCTAAGCATCCTAGATACATGATGTATCACAGATACATAACAAAATTGATTAAAAAAAACTAACCTTGTATATTCTACATTATTTTATTTATTTAAACATAATCTACAAGATCCTAATAACCAATGTAGTCAAAGCTTAGTTTGTACAATAGAAATTAAAGACATTAAATGAAATGATAATAATAATTTAAATAATGAAAAACTAAAATATATTATAAGATAATACAAACTATAATTATTCAAATAATCCTTTGGTTTCAATTCAAATATTATTGTCACCGGTTATTGTATCATATTACCGTAAGTATATTATATGCGACTTGGACATCACGCATACAAAAAAGGTGTAAAATCTAAAACTACTTTTCTAAAAGGTAATTTAGGCCATAAAAGTAAATATAACATTTTATTTCTTCGTAAAAATACTGGTTTTGAACCATTTTAATTAATGCCGCTTTAGCGTTCCTCTGAACCGATTTCCGTGGTAAAACGTTTGAATTTTCTGTTGTACGTTTTCCAACGTATACAATATGCTATTATTCGCAACAGTTTTGAAAAACACGAATACTTTTCGGTTATACAATATTCGATCTTTGTACTCAGCATAACAGTGCTTGAATCTTTTAATTTCAGGAATTTTTCTGGAGGAGGAGGTACATTTTGTCGGGAAACTAGCCACGTATCTTCATTTGCCTGTAGCCATTGTGGTCCTTCCCATCATAATTTATTTTTTTGCAATTGTTTCGGAGTGCAGCCTCTGGACAGAATTTCCACGGGATTATCACCGGATTTGACGTGCCTCTATTCGCTTACTGCCGAAACCTGTTGAATTTCCCCGACTTGGTGAGCAACGAACATTTTCCATTTGGACGTTGGTGCACTTATCCAAGCCAAAACGATTGTTGAATCTGACCAAAAGAAACGTCGACTAAATTTTATATTCAAACTGGGTAGGATTTTCTTCGTTAGTCGGGCTAGCAATATTGCGGCGCACAGCTCTAATTTCGCTAACGAGATTACCTTTAATGGGGCTACGCAAAATTTGGCAACAATTAACCGCATAGCATTGTTTCCGTGATTATCAAACGTGCGTAGATACATAGCAGCCGCGTAAGCTTTCGTTGATGCGTCCGCAAAGCAGTGTATTTGTATATTACGCACTTGATCGACTCCCTGCACAACACATCGTGGTATACGTATTAATTTATTTTATTTCGGATAATTCCTGATAATACGGATTCCATTCATCATATAGGGTTCGCGGTAATTCTTCACCGCAGTCAATTTTCTGTGTCCATAATTATTGCTGCATGGACATTTTCGCCTTTATTACTACCGAGCTTATTAATGACAACTGATCTACTGAAGATTTTTACTATTGCCGTGGACAACAAAAACTTGGCTCCCGGCGTGTTAGATTCGTGTGCACTTACCGATGTAGACGGCATTAATTTCGTATTGTTTTCGAGGGTGTTCTCATGCAAAAGGGAGTTATGGTGTTCTCCACATTTTCGGCACCCTTTTGCTTTGAATTTACTATTTACTTTATGCTTTGATAAACAGTTATTACACAAATTTAACTTTATTATATTTTCTATTCGCGCTTGAACTGTTAAAACTAGAAATTGCTTGCGTTTATAAATAGCATGAGGTTCTTCACAAAAATAGCATTTAAATTTTACTGTCGTGAAATGTGCAAACAACAATTCATTTTTTTCTGTTGTTATTTTTTCTGTCTGTGTTCTTGTCAACACTTTTTCAGAATGATTTAAATTTCACGCGTTTTTGATCGATTCTAGAATTTGAAAGCAGTTTTTTAAAAATTTTATTGATTCCTCGACTTCTGGAACTTTTGTTTTTGGTGCTTGGGTCTCCCATACTCGTAACGTGGCACCATAAAGTTTGGTTGAAATAATGTGTTATAAGAGCGGGCCCCAAGATAAAAGTTGATGGCCGATTGCTTCTAACGCTTTTATGTGACCTAACAGTGGGTCTAAAAACTGTCGCAACTCCGTTGACGATTCTTCCCTTATTTTTTCTAAATCGAAAATTGTATTTGTATTTGCCTGTACCATAATTATCTTGTTATTGAATCACTCGTTTACAGAATCCCATGCCACTTGATAATTTTTAGCGATGGTTTCGACGCGCCTTATACGACTTCAGCTGCATCTGCGGAGAGTGCAGCTTTCAAGTAAAAAAAACTTTTGCAATTCCGTCAGCGCTTCGTTTGAGTGTATCAATGCGGAGAACATGTCGTTGAAATTTGACCACTCTTTATAGTTTCCGCTGAATTCAGGTACATTCAATGTTGTCAGCTTTACCACGGATAGTTGATCTCCCGGCCATACTTTCCGGTTTTGCATCGCTACTTGCATTTTGATTTGTAATCATTTTTTCGGCTTCTACGATCGCATTGAAATATAAGTCCTCGAACTCGAACCTATAATTTTCTTCAGCTATGATCCCTGTTGGCTCTGTGACGTTGACAGTGGTTAACATGAAACTGACAACATAATACATACTTAACACTATTTTCAACAATCACTAGTAATAGTATAATTCTATTTTATATGCTTACGAAAAAAGTACAAAGATTGTAAGATGATACGAAAGCAAATGAAAACAGTACTACATTATTCAATAATTAGTTGTTACTTAATAATAATTAATTAATAATAGCAATGAGTTTTTGGATATAATTCAGAAGAACGGTTTAAGAAAAAAAGAACGGATGGGTGTCGCTTTGCTGTACAGTTGGGGGTGGAGAGCACCTCGTTTACAGGATAGGTCATTATTACAATGCATTTGTTAAATTTGAATGCAATGATAGATATCATTGTATACGAATAACGATTCTGAACGGAGTTAATATGTTTGTCTAAAATGTGTATATAATAATATAGTATTTTATATTTAAATTGAATTACAATACAATTTCGTAAAAATTTAAATTTGAAATAGTCATAAAATTGTTTCTTTTAAGTCCGGTAGAAATTTTTTTATATATTTTTAAAGATTAGCTTATAGACAACCTAGTGTTAAAATTTTGAATCTTAAGTATAAATAGAAAAAATTTTATGAATTTTTATCTTCAAAATAACTTGCAAATTATTGCGATTTTAACATATTTTGTACAAATTTGAAATTTATGGGCTTATAAAAAAAAATTTGAGTGAAACGATCTCCGATATATTCTAGTTAATATTAGTATAACATATTATTAATTCTTAAATACATTTTCAAGAGTTTTTGGACAGACAAATAAATTTTATAGATATTTAAAAAAAAAAAAATTACAAAAATCGAAAATTTAAATTGTCTATAAATAAGTCAAAATATGTCAAAATACATTAAAAACATAACCATGTATAAAGAACACCAATATAAAGATTTGGTGAAATTTTCAAGTTGTTGCAGTTTTTCGTTTTTGAGTTAGAGCATTTTAAAAAAATGTTTTTTATAAAAACGTGAATTTGCGTAAAATTTCCCGTTTTTTCGTAAATTTTTTATCATTTTTTTCGATTTTTTCAAAAAGTATTAAAAAAGTTGCATTTTTAATAAGCCAAAATACTATCTGCATTCCCTTTCCTTTCAGAAAAGTTGCTGTTTAAAAAGTCGAAGCATTTTTACTGCTCAAAAACGTGATGACAGACACAAAAAAAAACACACATCATTGTAAAATCAATAAATTCCATCACTCCGTTCAGAATCTAAAATAATATTTGAATTCTGTATATAGATATATTTGTGGATATACTGGTTATGTTTGTATAAAGTACTTGATAGTTGATTGTTATTTAAAATAATATAAATAAATCAAGTACACAAAAAAAAACTTCAAACAAGTTGTGAGATATTATAAATCCAAGTAAATATTTGGTAGTTAAGGAAATAAAAATTATATAACTAGCAGATTTTCGTCTCTTCT